>JZKD02S1605003.1:64810-77311 GCA_000966675.3 Picea glauca | reverse complement strand
ATAATATATCAAACTCAAACAGAAATTCATCAGGATCCTCCGAAGATAAACCATGAAAATTAGGCAATGCTGAGAGTGGAATGTTTTTCATGGGGGTTGTTCCTCTAGGGAGGTCTCCAATAGGAAATCCTAATGTAGAGAAAGAATTTTCATCTTTTACCTCTCCTTCTGCCTGTTCCTCATGATGCAATTCCTCATTGTACTCATCCATGTTTTCCTCTGTCTACTCCCCTGCTGCACTTGCTCTGTCCTCAATGTCTCCTACTGGCTTTTGGACTGTCTCAGGACTCCAAACTTCTTTCCCTCTGCCAAAATTTTCTTGAAATGAAGGCTGGGAATTTTGTTTTCGAAGGTTTGGTCGTTGAGCAGTAGATTCAGACTTTGATAAAATCTCGTCAATGTAAGTCTTTCTTCCTCCTTTTCCTTTTCCCTTGCCACCTGTAGGGTTAGTATCTTTGGGGTTTTTCATGCAATATTTTTATCTAAAGAAAAGAAATCATAAGTGCTTTTGAAATCTATAGCTATCTTCCCCAGCAACGGCGCCAAAATGTTGGTCACTATAATTGCTTAATTGACTCAAACAACCAGGTGATACATAAATTATCAACCCAGGGAAGTATTGTTATTTCAAAGATAACCATGCACTATATATGCTCAATTCCAAAAGCAACTTATAGTTGTAGTAAAAGAAGCTATACTAATCACACTTGTCTTGTATGAACTGAAGTTCTGATTTAATTCACAGGAAAGCCACCTACCTATTGCAGATTTTAAAGATTAAATTTAAAGAATCCTGGATTACATTAAAAATAACACTTGCAACAGGAAAGAACAACTATTCTGCAACCAGAGAATAGGACCCTTATCCTTAAACAGAGACTTCAGTGCTTGTTTCTGATTAACACTCTTTCATGAAAATAGTAATGTAGAGAAAAGTAACTCTATCTAGTAGAGAACAAGGCCATCTAATTCCTTCCTTTCTAAGAAGGAAATTTTAGCCCTATTTCTGATTAGCACACTTGTGAAAGATAACTGAAATTTATAGAGAACAGGATGTTTTGATTCCTTCCTTTCTGAGAAGGAAACCTTAACCCGGTTTTTGGCTAGCACACTTGCAGAGATAATGGAAATCTACACAGAACGAGATGTTTCGATTCCTTCCTTTCTGAGCAGGAACCCTTAACCCAGTTTATGGCTAGCAGAAATAATGGAAATCTACAGAGAACAGGATGTTTTGATTCCTTCCTTTCTGAGCAGGAACCCTTAACCCAGTTTCTGGCTAGCACACTTGCAGAAATAATGGACATCTACAGAGAACAAGATGTTCTGATTCCTTCCTTTCTGAGCAGGAACCCTTAACCCAGTTTCTGGCTTGCACACTTGCAAAAATAATGGAAATCTATAGAGAATAGGATGTTCTGATTCCTTCCTTTCTGAGAAGGAACCCTTAACCCAATCTCTGGCTAGCCTCATAAAATCATCACACAAGTTGCTAATAAAAAGAATTACGAATTTCATTCAATAAACTAAGACAGAGTTCAGTAGTGTTTCAGAAAATCAGAATTCATTAAAAGTAGTGTTTCAGCAAACAAAAGTTAATCAAATCATAAACAGATATTGAACTAACACACTTCTAAAACTAACGGGTGAATCTTGTGATGAAGGTGGGCCCTCCCTTCTCACAAGATCCCCCTGGACAAAAAGGCTAGAGAAGGATACTCAAAGCAGTACTTTATTCATCTGTCAAAATATCATATTACAGTCTGAGAAAATGAAGTACGTCCCTCTCTCTGAAGCTTTTCAATACATAAAAACTTGGATTCCTCGAATGATGATTTCCTCTATATTAAAGAGGGAACCCCTTCGATACAATTGATCAAAAATTGCAATGTGTATCTAAGTCCTATCCTTAGTTGGATCTACTTTCTAAACCCGAATAGGATGTCCTAGTCTTGCACAACCGAATGCTATTACAGGAGCTGAATGAGGTATTGTTGTAACAACTTCTTCTCGTTGCTTCTGATGTTGTTTCAGCATCGCAATTCATGGGTTGTTTCAGCCACACAAATTGCACTCTTGATTGTGTTGGCATTCTTATGTGGGAGCGATAGTTGGTGCTTTGTTGACCGCTGACTGTAACGGCTTACTTCCGTTTCAGCGTCTGCAGCTCTGGACTGTGTAACAACTCTATGTTTTAGCATCTGCGACCCCGGACTGTGTAACAGCTCTGTGTTTCGGTATCTGCGACCTCGGACTATACAATAGCTCCGTGTTTCAACATCTGCGACTTCGGACTGTACAACAGCTCTGTGTTTCAACATCAGTTCTATGTTTCAGCAACAACGACCTTGGACTGTGTGACAATTCTGTGTTTCAGCAACAGGCCTTAGATGCTAATATGTAGTTTTGAACACTTATGCATTTCTAATCAATGGTCAAGTACGAAAGTGATGTAAAATATTATGCAAAACAGATTAAACGTATAGTAGTGAGAAGGGACATTGTATACCTTTGGAATGATCAGATAAAGTGATAGAATGAGTTTAAATATGGGTGATCAAGAGTATAATAGTGGCAAAAAGTATGGGCAAAAAGGTACATTATGTGGTCCTAACAGGAGTCAACCTGATTCAATAGCAAAAATACATTTATGTGGGTTCAAACGAATACAGTAGAACCGACATTGAAGAAAAATCGTTCGTAGATGACCAAAATGGTCCGATCGACTAGATGAGTGGGCAGGTAAGTCATCGAGGTAAGGTTCCACAATATGTTTTATATTGTGGAAATCATATGACATGGATCGTTGGAATGTAGAACCAACATTTTTAAGGCCAAAAGGTAGTTTCCGATAGGCGAAAGTTCCCCGTGGGAAGACGAAGGTTGTCTTATGTTGATCAGCAGGTAAAATATCAATCTGGTTATACCCTGAGAAACCATCCATAAAAGAGAAAGTTACGCTACCAACGCAATTATCAATAATATGGTCAATGAAGGGTGTAGGGTAGTTTTTTTTAAGACAAGCCTTATTGAGATCCCTATAATCAACGCAGACACAAATGGTCCCTTGCTTCTTAGTGACTGAAATAATGTTCAAAACCCATTCTAAAAAGGGGACAGGATAAATGAAGCCAGATTTCAATAAATTTTCAACTTCTACCTTAATGGTCGCAGTCATTTTAGGATGGACCGGACGGAGTTTCTATCAAACAAGTTTGACACCTGGGTAGGTTTTAATCTCATGCACAATGATCGATGGATCGATCCCTGGCATCTCTTTGTAGCTCCAAGCGAAGACATCATGAAATTATTTAAATAAAGAGGTATAAGAGACCACTTCCTCGAGTGAAAAGTTAGCACTGAGGTTGATGTTTTCCATGACACCTTTTATTGAAATGTTGATAAAGATCGTAGATGAAATTTTTCCCAAATTCCCCTTAGAAAGAGTATCTTGTGTGAGGATGGGAGATTGTGGAAAATTGACAACATCAGAAGGGAAGATAGAGTGTATGTCTTCCTGAATTTCTTTGAGAGGTGGAAGAAAAGAGGATCGATGATGGCTATCATCCCAAGGTATGTCGTCGATGCTAAGCATTTCCATTATAGATTCATCGGAAGGAATTTTTTTGGAAATGTAGTCGAACACAGACGTCAAGGAATTTAACCATGATGCCATCGAGTAACTGTCGGGTGCCAAGAGATGCTGGGAATCCAAGGAGGGAGAGGCATATTACATAGCAGTGTATGAGGTTTTGGGTGGACTAAGTGGCATGGTGTCACCTAGTGCATCGAATTCCAATGGACTAGGTACAATCCAAGGGTCAGATGATTCCAAGGATTGGTAAACCATAGTAAAAATCATATTGATTGTGGAAACATGATGTGTGGTGGGTGGAAGTGGTGTAGGGAAGGTACCCATAAGGCTAGAGTCTTTCAACAAGCCAACACCAATGATTTCATACGTGATCTTGTGATATCCAAAGAATGGAATATTGTTGGTAGCGGGAGCATGAGTGTCGGATGTACAAAAATCTAACTGATCGATAGTGACAATTTTGCCTTGATGAGGAAATTGTACACATCGAAATATCGACGAAGCAATGAAATTCATAGCATAAAACCAACTTCTTCCAAGTAAGAGGTTTTAATTGAGAGGAGCATCGACCACCTCGACATCAACAGTAAGAGTTTTTCCACCTAACTGAACTACTAAGGACTGTAATAGTACGTGAGGATGAAAACCTCACCCATCGAATGCACACAACATTGTTGGGGATTTGTTAAGTGCGGGTGATTTCAATCTTTTCCACCAGGCTAAAAACATGACACAAGTAGAGGCTCCCTCATCCAAAATAGTTCGGTGAATTTGTTGATTGTGAACAGCAACATCAACTTGGAAAGAAAGTTGGTGAGAGAGTCAAGATGTAAAATTATCCAGATTAAACATGATATCATTGGACGACTCAGGATCAAAAGCAACAATAGTGACCAAGAGCATTCTACATTGACTGGGGCAATGTTGTAGAACTTTTAACATAGACATAACACACGGTGCTTGAGCCAAATCTTCAACAATGTTGTAGTTATGGGCAGCACACGAACTAGGATTAAAGGTATATTTATGGATAGTTCTCTTAGGAGGGAATAATATAGAGGTGAACGTAGGTTTCTCGAGCTGAAGCACTCCAAATGGAGGACTAACAGATGGAGGGATAATGGAGGATGGTGATGGATCTGATACAAAACCATTAGTGACCTTTCCTTTGTCAGGTTTAACTGGTGTGTCATATGTCATAGAGCGGGTGGTTAAATAAATCCCATTAAATAGATATATATGGGCACTTGTCGAGGCTTGATCATGAAAAGGGTGGCTGGAATTGCCCACTAGAGAGGGAATTTGGGAAACCATAGATTGTTGCTCAGGAAAAGGCTGAGTAAGTACAACGAGTTGGGAATTTCCCTTGAAACATTTGGCCACTTCATGGCGATGTGGATAGTCTCGAGTGTAGTGATCATCACCACAAATAAGACACGGGAACTTCAGTTTCCGTTGTGGTTTATTTTCGTTAGCAGGTGGTGGGTTTTGAGATTTAGGTTGTTCATTGTTATCGTTTTTTTTTGTTTTTGTTCTTTGTCTTTTTCTTAACTTCGGATAGTTTTGAAGGGGTAGACTGGACTGCATTCAGCTCAGAAATTTGGGTATGAGAGGAGGTATAGGAGGGTGTGTTCGAACTAGGAGTATAGGTGTAATTAGATCGAGGTGTAGCTCTAGTCGAATGGAATGTAGATTGAGCTTTGACGGAACCAATAACACCATCTGCATGTGATGAGGATGAAGGTTTGGATGGACCGTTAGTGGCACGGGTATCATTTGGAATCAACTCATATAAAGTACCAAACTGTGAATAAACCAAATCTAAGTACTGAGCCCGATCAATGGCCTCTTCCTCGGTGACTACACCACCCATGGTGACATCATGAGAAATTGGGGGTAACAGTGATTTAGTAAACCATTCCGCCAATAATTGGTCAGGAATGACTGCTTTGATCAACCTTTGTCGTCATCTCCACTCATGAATATGATCAGAGATATGCATGGAGTTTGCCTGACAAAGGGAGGTCAAGAGCTTGGTACCCATCTCATATCGAATGGGTAGTTGAAAGTGTGTGAGAAAGGACATGGAAAGGGAGTTGAAGTCTTGGAAAGAACCACGTGGCAGTTCAATATACAACTTGGCTATTGAGGCCGTAAGTGTTCGCTGAAAAAGACACAAACATATAGAATCATCCATTAAGGAGTTTGATGAACACCAAAAGTGGAAATTCATCACATGGTTATTTGGTTCTTCTCCAAGTTTACCGTCAAATTTTGGAATATCAGAAGGTAATTTAGCAGGGATGACTGGCCAAGAAGGATAATGCAATATAGGATCATTGGTTAACCGAGACAAGTCTAGAAGATCCAGAGTCACGATAAATGGTAGTTTTCGGTTAACGTGACGATGATACTGGTGTGGCATGGGAACACCAGTAGGACCGTAAACTAGGTTAGGTGGATAATTATATCTAGTAGGTCCTCCTACATTCGGTTGTGGTTGACCATAATAAACAGGATTTGAGGATGGTTGAGAAATATGTGGATATGGAGGATAACCTGATGGGTTCTGAGGATTATAAGTCAGTTGTCTGGTTTTCCCATAAGGTGGATAGACATTTTTTCCATAAGGAGGATAAGGTTGTTGTTTTCCTTGAGGATGTTTCCCCACAAGGAATAGTGGATTTCCTGAAAAAGGAATGTGCCAAGTATTTGGTGTCACATTCTGCCCATATGACAGGTTAGGGATTCCAGTCTGAGATTGCCCCCCAAGATGAGATTGTGTCCCCATTTTAATTTGACTCCCAAATGGAGGTTTCCCCACAGTGGGAGGTTGAGTTCCCAGAGGGATCTGGAAAATAGAAAATGAATGATCGGAGGCTCCAGCCGGATTAGAGCCACCAAGACTGGTTCCTCCAAACAAAGGTGTAGGGATAGAACCTCCAGGTGTAACCTGGGTAGTGTTGGCAATGAAAGGATTCAAATATCTATACCTAAGTGGGATTGATGGATTTGGTCTAAGTGGTGTTCCAATCGGATCCTAGGATGGTGTCACATTTTCGGTGGGGATTGTGGAAACATGCAAGACCATGGTAGAATGGGCCATCTGGATACTAGGGTTCGAGTGAGAACCAATCAATAATTGGTCTGCAGTGGTAATGACATTATTGGTCATACCAGTAAAGTGATTTAAAGGTACCGTATAACTAACAGACATCTTGGGCACTTGCGATGCCATGGGTTGATCAGAATTTGCTCCTAGGTTACCATATAGATCACGGACTGTCAAAGGGACGGAACCAAATCTAAAGGTTCCAACAGTATGAGTCGGGGTCCTAAATGATTCACTTTGGAAAAAGGGATCCTCGACTCTAGATCCTGCATGAGGTCTAGTGGATACCTTAGTTTCCTCAATAACAACAACCTCTCCAGATGAGTTCACCTGCAGCGGATGCGGTTCTCGCCTAATACTCAAAGCTGGGTTGATTCGAAAATCTTCCAAGGAATCAAAAACAATTCAAAACTGTTCTAGAGAGTGTGTGCTTCCAACCTCAGAGCCTAGTCATTATGAGCCTCAGGAGGGCCTTCTGAAGAGTTTGGAAGCAAAGGTAGATAACCCTCAGGATCTTCTAGGGGTAACCCTTGCATCTTATGTGAATGGCGAAGGTTGATGTTGCTTGAGCTAAGTAATGAATGAAAAAATAAATCTATGGCCGACTAACAAAAAGAAACAGCATACACTAGAAAATCTAGGAATCAAACCAAGCAAACAAAACCTTCTCTTGATGACCATACTAGTTGGTGATGAAATCCAACGCCGTGTGATCAAGTCAAGAAGGGGCTAGGATATAGTGGAACAGTTACAATGGTGACCTGCTTAATGGACTTATGCCTTGGTGCAAGCTTCCATGCAATAATTGTGGATTTACCCTCCAAGGATCCCAAGTGAGTTTGACCAACATTTGTTCCAGGTACAGTGAGACTTCCCTTCACCATCACCTTGTGTAAGTACCTAAATATTATGGATACTAAGGACACCAACTTGCAGTCAGCCCCTGGTCAGGTACATTCGACAGTCCATTCTGAATGTATGAGCAGGATAACAAGTCTGAAATCCTTTGAGAGAACTGAGGACAAGTGGACTAGTAAAACTATAGAGGACCCCGAACCAGCTGAGCCTCAAGAAGAACCCTCAATATACGATCTGACCACTACAAACGGTTGAACCACAGAGGGATAATCTTTGTAACGCTCTCAAATGTGACCTCATGTGTAAACCCTGTGTGAGAGGGGGATCCCAGAAATCCTATACGACAATTGGATTTTCTCTCCCTATCTCAAGATGATAATTTTTGTTTTGAATACTTTGGAGAGTTGTACTCATAGCCTTATCCAAATTTCTAATCCTAGTCTAATGTTGGTGGAAGATTCTAAAAACAAAATGTTCTAGATAAATTTTAATTAGCGTTAATTTTGCAATTGTTCTTTACTCAAGGGTGTATGAAAGTGAAATTGGTGGTATTATGACTAAATCCCCCAAAAATGCATAAGAAATGATAAGCATCATTTTCTTTCAATGAATGCCTATTTAAGGGAAAGAGAAGAATGTCCTTTTTGTTGTCAAACACTAAGATGCAGAATCCTCAATCAATTGTTTCTCAATCAAAACCAGTATAATGCTAAAAAATTCATAGAATGTTGTTATAATATCCAAAAACAATCATAACAAATGTATCATTTTTCTTTATTTGTGAATGATAATCAATCTGATGTAAATCTCCCTATGTCATTCATACTTTAAGATCAATGAGATTCAGACAATCAAAAGCAAGTTTCACACAAACAAAAACACACTCTCATCGCGATTTAAACAAGAAAAACAAAGATAACAAAACTTGCAAAAAGAAAACCAAAAACTCAAAAATAAAAAAGGCTTGGACAAGATGACCTTAAAGATCAAATGGAATTTTGCATAGACCTTTGAAATTCCTCATGAAATCTTCCACTCATTTAGATAAGTGAGAGGAAAACAATAAGTTGAATCTAAATCATCAAAGACAAAGAGTGACTTCAAGGTAAGGAAAAAACATCAAAATACCAAACAAAAGGTGGTCAATCCTCAGAAAACAAAGTGTTGAAGGCCAATACCAAGATGTACTGGGGTTGTAAGACTCCTGAGCAAGTGCCAAAAGTAGGAAATGAACTCAGAGAATGAAATCCTAGAATATTTTTCATAGAAAAGGGGCAGCACTCTGGTGTAAAGGGCACTAGGGCATTCCAATGCTCTGTGTAAGATCATAAGGGAGCGTCAACACTCTAGTAGAAGAGGTAGGGGGGCACTGGCCACTAAAAATTTAGAAAAATGCCCAGAAAATAAAAAAATTCAAGCAAACTCGGGAAATCAAAATGTATGAGATGAGGTAAATATCCAATCAACAGAGTTCGAAGAATCAAAGACACTGTATGGAGAAGGTCAAAAATGAGCAAAGGCCAAAACAAGACCTAGGAAAGGAAACAAAAATCAAGGTCTATCCCCAGTGGAGTCGCCAATTTCTATGACAGAGAAATCCCCTTGTGGACAAGTGGATTCTCTCTTGGATACTATACCCCTATGACCAAGATAGAAAAGTGATATTGTGGACACTGACTTTCCTTTTCATGAAGCTAAACTATACAAAGAAATAGAAGGAAGAAGAGTAAATACCTTTTTACCGATGTTTGTCCTTGCTCGATCCAGGTTGATCTTGATATCCAAGTTCTTCAGAAGGTCCTGCAATACAATGAGCATCAACAATGAGACATCCTTCCTACTCTACCATGATTAGATTCGTAATGAATCTATAAAATAAACAAGTTCATGAAATGTACACAAACTTTAAAGGAAATAGGCCAAGCATAGATTTATATTAATGATAACAAAGTGGTTCTTACAACCATGGATGTAGTGCAGCAACTTCACCAAGCTCCCTTTGTCCAGACCCTTGCTCAAATAATCCACACACATAATGTTGATGTTCAACGATATCTCCCTTATGAGATCATAAGTTTGATGCTTCATAATGTTTCCCCTTTCACCATGAAGAGGCCTCCTTATATAGGCTTGGAGAGGCCTAACCACTTGAGATATTGTTGGGATAAGTTGAGGTTCTTCTCCTTTAGTTGTGGATATTCCCTAAGATCGAGCCTTGACCTCAGATCCAAATTCAACCAACTCCAAATATGAAGGGATTCTTCCCTAATTTCTCTCAACAATCCAAAGATTCGCTCAAAAAATGTCAGTGCTCCCTCAGAATGGGGCATAGAGAGTTGGAACACTCCCCCAAAAGAGGTCACAGAGTGTTGGCACTCCCTGACAGTGTATAGGGGAGCGTTGCCTTCCAAAATTGATTTTTTAGTGGTTTTCTTAGTGGCAAAAGACTTGCATTCTTTGTCAAATGACTTCTCCTCTTCATAACCAATCTTTTGAGGTGTCTTGTAAGTGTTCTTGATAATGTCATCTGAGACACAACATGGACAAGACAATAGTATGATATTTGTGACACTTGTAGGAAAAATGTGAAACTTGTGAAATTGGTAATGACAACACTAGGCCTTCATCCTAATGAGTAATTTTGATGTGTAACAACCATTAGCATGTATCAAACCGATATAAAGGGTAGAGTTTTGGAAGCCACAAGCACATACTTGCAGTACAGGGAATTGGTAGTGAAGCTACAACAAGGTAAAATGTTGCAAGGAGTGGAATATTATAAGCTTGGAGCTGATGGAACACTCATGTAAAAAAACATAGTTTATGTACCTAATGTCCCAGATTTGAAACTTGTGATTCTGAAATAAATGCATAACGTGCCTTATGCTGGGCACCTTGGATATCATAAGACTATGGCAGTAGTCAAGAGCCCTT
Organism: Picea glauca; assembly: GCA_000966675.3. Classification (NCBI taxonomy): domain Eukaryota; kingdom Viridiplantae; phylum Streptophyta; class Pinopsida; order Pinales; family Pinaceae; genus Picea; species Picea glauca. The sequence goes on along the minus strand of JZKD02S1605003.1, from coordinate 66,812 downwards.
TCTTGTGGCCAAGTATGAAGAAAGAGATTGTTGAATACATCGCCAAATATATGGAGTGTCAAAAGGTTAAAGCTGAGCATAGATACCCAGCAAGATTGATACATCCTTTACCCATTCCTGAGTTAAAGTGGGAAGTGGTAACAATGGATTTCATCACAGGATTTCCCAGAAAAGTCAAGCAGCATGATTTCATCATGGTGGTGGTGGAAAAGCTTATGGAAGATGCCCATTTCATTCGTTTAAAGACTACTCATAAGGCAACGGATGTTGTTGACATCTTTATGAAGGAAGTGGCACAATTCCACGGTGTTCCCAAGACAATTGTGTCTGACCAAGACACGACATTTACCTCAAATTTTTGGAAAGGTTTATTCAAAGGGTTCAGAACGAATATGAACTTTAGCACAGCCTATCATCCTGAGTCTAATGGGAAGACAAAGTGGATGAATTGAGTAATAGAAGACATACTGAGGATGTATGTGATGGACAAACCATCTAAATGGGAAGACTACCTACACTTGGTAGAATTTTCCTACAATAATGGGTATCAAGTGATCAGGGGATCAAATTTTGCTCAATTTTCAAAGTGCTCGGAATGCGACGAAAACAGTGCCATTTCGTTTGTCTCGTCTTCCTGATTCTGGCGGTATATTTACTTTGTCAAATGGACGTCGTATGAAGAAGATATCGCGATCTGTTCACCAAGCCAAACAGGTAAAAAATTTGATGTTGACTGTACCTGTCCGTACAGTTCGTACAGTCCGTACGGTGACGTGGAAGGTTCGTATAGTCTATACGGTCACGTGTCAAGTGGATGACATGGCAAGCATTCATTGGTTGATAGATGGCGAATCAGGAATCGACACATGTACGGTTGGTGGCGAATGATATGAGGACACGTGGCCCAATCCATGGGCGCCGCATGTCCCCCCTATTGTTTGGTTTATGCTGTTATATAAAATGTAATGGGAGTCTGCGGGGTTCGACCCCCAGACCTCCCCCACTATACAAAGACTTCATAACCCTCCACTAACCACCATGCCGACCTTTGTTCCTTGTTTTATATATCAACGCACATATATTTAAAGTTGGTTGCTGTAATGAACGGAGGGGGGTCGGGCCGGGGCTTAGCCCCGACCCATGGTTCCATTGAACAACATATAACCGTGTATTATCATTGTAATGACCGCGCATGAATTGTATACCATATATATATAACATATATACCATTGTATAAAGCGTGGGTGGGGTTATTTTATATAGCCCGTGGTTTTCAATAGAACCAGAGCGCGGGAAAGAAGTTGCATGGTTATGACCGGTTAACCACCTTTTATCAATGCGCGAGGTCACATGGCCATATGTCCAGGTACTGAGGCGGTTAGGGGCTGGCGCACCCTTAACCGTCCTACGGTTTGCACCGTTGGCGTGATTGCGCCTGGTGCCAGGTTTATCCTCTTTAAAATGCGTGTGAGCCAGGTTCAATCAAGGAGGGTGCGAGTTGTAGAACCAGAGACAACAAGTTTGAGAAGGAGACTTCCAGGAGGCCTATATTTCTCATTTTTCGACTGATTGAGGTGCCAAAAGAGCCCAGCCAGGGGTTTTGGGATGCTGGGAAGCCATTGGAGCAGTCGGTTTGTCAGTTTGAGCATTGTAAGACATGTTTTTGAGCACTTTTTGAGCAATTAATAATAATGATCCATTGGAAGATGGACCAGGAGATGTAGCCCATAAGAGGGGTGAACTCCTTTATCAATTTTTGTGCTTATGTGTTTATGTTCATTGATTATGCTACTTTCTATGTGTAATTTTCATAAGTAATCCTTTAATTTATGTGTTGCAAACTGATCCATTTGCTTTAAACACATAATATTTCACTTGCAATAAATTTTCAAGTTTTTCAAGTCTTCTTCAATTTTAGATCAAGTTGGTATCAGAGCACTGGTTTTGAAGACTTGATTGTTTGCAATTTTTGTTTCTGATGCTCACAAGGTTGAAACTCACA
>JZKD02S1605003.1:48458-60836 GCA_000966675.3 Picea glauca | reverse complement strand
CTTTATCAATTGTTGTGCTTATGTGTTTATGTTCATTGATTATGTTGTTGTCTATGTGTAATTTGCATAAGTAATCCTTTAATTTATGTGTTGCAAACTGATCCATTTGCTTTAAGCACATAACATTTCACTTGCAATAAATTTTCAAGTTTTTCAAGTCTTCTTCAAATTTTAGATCATCAAGCATCACTGAAGATGAGCCCATTTAAAGCACTTTACGACAGAAAGTGAAACACTCCAATAAGCTGGGATAACCCAGCTGATAGAGCAGTAGTTGGACCAGAATTGCTCAAGGAAATAGAAGAGCAAATGCTGAAGATTAAGCAGAATTTGAAAGCTGCCCAAGATAGGCAGAAACATTATGCTAATAAAAATAGAACCCATAGAGAGTTTAAAGTGGGAGAGCATGTTTTCACGGAAGTGAAATCTAACAGAAGTTCCCTGAAATTGGGAAACCATTCCAAGTTGGAGACCAGATATTGTGGGCCATTTGAAATCCTAGAAAGGATTGGACTAGTTACATATATGCTTGCATTACCTGCATCCATGAATGTACATAATGTGTTTCATGTTTCATTGCTTAAGAAATATATACCTTATGCTAATCATCTTATCGATTGGAATGTGATTCAGGTGGAGCAAGAAGGTGTCCTACAAGTGAATGTTGTGCGCATATTGGACCAGAAAAGAAAACATCTCTAGAATAGATCCATAGGGCTTGTAAAAGTCCAATGGACCTAGTACGTTTCTGAGGACGACATGGGAACATGAGGTTACTATGTGGGCATAACACCTGGATATTTTTTAATATTTTGAAAATCTTGTTGATGTTATGTAAATAGTTGCACTAAGGACAGTGCAAAAATAAGGGGAGGGGATTGTAATACCCCAAGGACATGCACCATTTATATTATGAATTGTAATCATGTTTATGAATTGTAATCAGCAGTGTATCACGTGAATCCCATGGCCTATGTATTCGACCTTTGCAATATTCACGCACACACCTGAGATCGAAATACGTGAGTCATTTTGTGTCTTGTGAGGAACCCGATACCTGGGTAATCACCTTAGTCGTGTCGTGTTTTAGCGTGGGTTATGGTCGCCTACGGTGCCATACCCATCTATTGTTGCTACTTTCATCCTTGTGTGGATGAGTTATGAACCATTGTTGTTGTCCTCACCTGACTAGAGATGAGTCAAGGAGTGTGATGAAGAATCGGGTTGTCGGGCCTATGGTAAAAGAGTCAAGTTGTCAGGCCAGTGAGCATCTCTCTCTAGGTGAGAGAGTCTAATGGGAAGTTTTTTTCTCCCAAAAAGAGTCCAACACCACCTATGAAGATCTGATAATTCTTGATGCGGCCTATTGCCAAGACCCGGAGAGGGAGGTGAAGCAACCGATGGACTATGCTTGTGAAGGTGTATACTCTCAGGTGGAACATGCATGTGGGGAGTGAGAGTCTATGAGTAGTGGGCGTAAGAAGGCACCTGGAGAGAATCCTTTCGATGGTACTGTTCAGTTTTCCTATAACCTCATCCTAGTCTAGGATTCCCTTACCCTGGGTGGAGCTTGCTCCCAGCTCGGGGCTGACCCACTGCTGAGCGTGATGAGAGCATGGGCTAAGGCTGGGAGGTCTGTGGAAGGTATGCACGTAGTTAGTGTAGTTACTCCAATTTCAAATATAAGTATCATTATGTGTTTAATTTCAATTAAAATGCATGTATGTGATGCTTGTATGTTTTCATGTATTTCGCTGCATGTATGAATTGTTGTTAATTCCATTAATTATGTATGTTAGCAATAATTCTGTGATTACTTTGTATTATTTGGTTTAATATTCATTAAATATTCATATATATTATATATGTGAATTTTCCGCATTAGTAGCGTTGCCTGACAGTACGGTTTATGGTCAGGGACGTCACATATAGATTCATAGGAGCCTAATTACTTAAGATAAATTAGGGACTTGGTTGAGAAAATAATGGACCATGGTAACAAATGATTTATATTCATGGTTATTCTTTCTCCCAGGATAATATAGAATGAGGTTCAAATCATATCTTGATGAAAACAAGAAAAAAAACAAAGAACGATATAGAAAGTCTTAGAAAGATGCCCCTAGATTCATGGGATTTGACCAAATATGCATGGTTGGTCCCCTAGAATGGTAGACAGGGTGACCTGGTTGACACCTAACACTATGTCAAGGGGATGGTCTCTTTCCCAAAGTGGGGAAGGGGGTGACCATTTTCAAACAGGTCTAGAAAGACAAGGGGGAAAGTGATATTTTGACCCTCAAATGATGTTTTTCTTCCTCCAACTTTACAAGGGATCATGACATGTGATGTTTACATGGTAACAAGGTAGAAATACTTAGGAAAGTGTGAAACTTGTTCCATGACATTGATCCATTGCAACCACAACACTTAGGGTGATGTGTCAGCAATATGACACTTAGAAAAGTAAAATGTGACACTTATCTAGGTGTTACAAAATGGGGTATAAAATATGCCCCCCAAAGTGTGAGGTTAGAGAAGAAAAAATGACGGCCGAAAAAATTTGCACAATTGGGGTTATCAAGAGACTGAAGTCGGAAGACTTATCAGAAAAGAAGGAAAGCACACATCAATATATATATAAGTATAACATCCTTGAGGTAGGAACACCCATACTCAGAATAATCTGTATCAAAGCATGACCGATGAATAATACACAATGTATCCATGAGAGTACTGACTAAGGATATGGCCACCAAATATACAATGTGGATCCATATCTCCATGACTCAATCAAAATGTAGCCACAATATTGTACACATTGGATCTACAACATGACAAAACATAGAAATAGACCAATACAATGTGGATCTATGTCACAGTATATATCATAACTTCATAATCTCCATCACAGCTCAGGAAAGGAAGATAAAAAAAATGAGTGTTTACTGGATAGTACCCCCAAGGTCTTCAATCCCAATCCCAAATAGTATGAATCTAGCATTGTGAATAAGTGTCTTGATGTCGAACATGGTAGAAACCACTTGATTACTAGTCAATGATGTATATCATTAATAAGCGCAAGGGAAATCTCCAATGATGAAAATGTCGCCCAAGGTACTCTGATAACATTCCATCGAATGTGAATAGATGATCTAAAGTCGAACACTTATGGAATCAATTGATCAGGGGTCAATGATGTAAACCTTTGTCAACAACGAGGAAACATTCCATTGAGGCATGCAAGTCCCAAGGTACTGATTGGTTTCTAAATCTAAGTCATAGATAATGAGTTGAAGTGGACAAGAAAAGTCTCGTCGAAGGAGGGCCATGATGTATCCCTCATCATCAACACAAAACAAGAAAGGATAGTAATGAATAGTGATGTATTAAGTGATGGTGAACTAACAAAGGGGTGAAAATGAAGAGGTTGAATTCCCTTGAACATATGGCAACACTATGAATGATTTGGAATCATTGACTCAACAAAGAAAAAACACCAAGTATGAGGATGTGACAAAAACCAATGGATATCTTCAAAGGAGTTGAAAGAGTATGACGAAGCATGGAAGGTGACGAAAAAAAAGGGTTCTCTTACAAAAGAGGCAAAAGAGTATGAGGACACATGGGATTCAAACAAATTCCATGTCCAAGGGAGACATCAAGCTGCCATAATGATAAAAGGCTTGACCCACTTCTCAAATTTTTCACCCACCCAGATAGGCGAGTACCTTTTTTTTTTTTAATGAGCTCAAGGAGGGTAAAAAATGTTTGGTTAACTCATCTTTGATGAGTTCCATCTCCACATGTTTAATGAACCCGAAGAAGGAAGGTTTCATTCCTAGATGAACCCTTCCTTATGTATATTTTATGAGTCCAAGGAAAGAAAACTCGATGGTATTTTCATATTTCGAGAGTCTGAAAAGATTAGATAAAGAAGACTCCATAGTGGATTTTTTTGTAAAGTTAGTCCCCAGGGTCCACAAAAGTACAAAATTATACCTATGATAAATCTTATAATCACACATGACTAGAGTATTCCTTTTTCGTAATTAGTCTAACAAGGCCTTAAAAGGGGTAACCTATCACTCGGAAGATGCCCTTTCTAACATTTTAACAAGTGTCAAAGGAAAAATTCTCACTCGACAATATTTTCATGTTTACAGAGTCTAAAAATATCTTAAAGGAGACTCCAAAGAGTTCCCTTTTTATATATATTTTAGAAGTCCAAAAAAGAGATAAAAGTGTACTCGATAACCTATTCTCATGTACTAACGAGCATGAGAAAGAACAAATAATGATATCAGTAACTAATTCTCATGTATTAATGAGAAATATAAAGAACAAATACTAATATCGTTCTAGAGAAGACCAATATGTTATGATGGGAACGACCCCCAAGTGAGGATCACTCATGGGAACAACCCTCAAGTGAGATGCCCCTGTATCCATGGGATTTGACCAAATATGCATGGTTTCTCCCCTAGACGGGTAGAGAGACTAACTTGGTCACCCCCCTAACATTATTTAAAGTGTATGGTCTCTCCCCCAGAGTGGGGAAAGGGGAAACCATGGTCAAACAGGTCTAGAAAGACAAGGGGGAAAGTGAGATTTTGACCCACAAATGATTTTTTTATTCCTCCAACTTCACAAGGGATCATGACATGTGATTTTTACATGGTAACAAGGTTGAAATACTTAGGGAAGTGTGACACTTGTACCACGATATTGTTCCATTTCAACCACGACACTCAGGGTGAGGTTTCAGCAATACGACACTTAGCAAAATGAAATGTGACACTTATCTATGTGTGAAAAAATGGTGTATAAAAATAGAGAATAGCAATGAAATAGCAACAGAAAATGGAAATAATGGAGAGAATAACAACAAAAAAATTAATTATATGGAACCAAAACTCCAAAATGATACCTTTTATTGATAGGAAACAATATTCACTTTCCTCTTCAAGGGGGAAACCTCCAGGAAAGTAGATATTTATTATAATAATTCTCCAGAAAAAACTTCTCATGCCCTCGACTCCTATTTATACTAAAGATGACAGTATTGTGGGAGAAAAGTGGCCAACTATGGACACAAGTACAAGAATATGAAAGCTTGCAGAAGATGCAACGAAAGGAGGATAGGGTCCACCTATCAATGGCAGACCTGAAATAGAGACATAAGACAATGTCATTGCCAAAAAATATTAAGACAATTGCATAAATGAGGAGTATGCAGTCAGAAGAAAAGGCAATGCTGGCAAAAAACATTGCAAGGTACGCTCAGTTGGAGCCTCTACAAGAAAAGGTTGAGCAGTTGGTCATGGAGAGTGACACAGCAAAATCAAGGGTGGAGCACATAGGCTTGTAGGGGGGAGAAACATTGAAACCTCTAGTCATCGCACAGATGGTAGAAGTCATGGCGGAGAAGAGAAACCAGGCTCAGGGGAAATTCCAGTAGGAAGCATAAATGTATTAAGAACTAGCAAAGGCACTGAAATATGAAGGAGTCAATGACTAACTTGGGATGAGTCATGATGTCAGTGGTGGGGACCTATTGACGCTAGCCAATTTTGGAGAAAATCAAGAAAGTTTTGAACGAACCAAGGCAATGCCAGAAAATGGGGAGCATGCTGGAAACAAAGGAAAAGAAGTGTCGAAAACAGAGGAAAACTAGCACCGAGGAAAAGTAGTTACAAAGTGGACAAACTGTTGCGGAGCAGTTGAAAAGTGGACAAACCTAATCCTCTTAGAGTTAGGGTTTTTGTAAGGGATTTGTCCCAATTTTTTGTATAAGTAGAATGTATTACAACTGTGGAAAGAGTTATTTTGGTTGTTGTTCGTTAGTTGGTTGGGTAGTAGTCCTAATTTTTGTGAATGTTATCGCAATCTGTGGATATTGATTGTAATGGATGAAGAATTGTACAGTGTGTGGCACTGGATTTTGCATGAATATTAATAAGGAGCTGAAGCGACTCATATTTTTGGATGCAGCCCGAGGAGGGGGTGAACCATGGTATATATTGGTTATGTGTGAATTTTTAAAGTACTTTTGATTATATTTTCTTTAAGGAGTTTATGTTGAACATGTTAAAATGATAAAGGAAATAATATTGTTCACTAAGGATAAACTAGTGAAATATGTAGAAAAACACTAATGGATGAATGTCATAGTTAGTATTCATATATGAATCTTATTCTGTAGTGAATGAATATATGTCAATTGATATATGTTGTTATAATGGTTAATGAAGCTCTGTTGGAATAGTTGTGTCATTGGTCAGAACTAAGATCCTGGTAGGGTTAGCATAATAAATGAGTATTTGAGGGTTATCTATTGAGTAGATATAATTCCCCTGAGAGAGAAGCAAATCCTATCCCATGGTTGCAGAAACCTAACTCCTTCGGCCACCTATTGGAGAAATCTCAGGTGAGACTACGCAGTGCACTCTGTGAACTATGTTTCCTTATGGTAGCCATAAGTGTCAATGGTCGAAGGGTTGTTGGTAATCCTGTAGTTAGAACTTGGGTCAGCCCATTAACAACCAATAGAGGGAGAGATCCAACAAAATTAGAAGAGAGATTAAGCTTGAGATGGAGAGATATAGAGAGGGAGGTATAATGAAGGAGAGAGAAAGAAGGGTAGAGAGAGAGAGAGTGAGAGTGAGACTAACAATGAGGAGGGAGGGATATGGAGGTGGGAGAAAGAGTGGGGTATAGGGGGAGGGAGGGATGAAGGGGAAGAGAGAGAAAGAGAGAGAGAGAGAGAGAGGGAATATAGAGAGGGAGTGGGTGTGAGAGTGAGAGTGTGAGGCATGTCAAGGAAAGGTTCCGGTCTAGGTCATGGTCTAATTATAGGTATAGGTATAGTTCTAGGTATAGGTATTTCAATGCCTTTCCATGTATAGGGCTTTCCATGTCTAGGTCTTACCATATCTAGGTGAAGGCCATGTATTTCCTTGAAATGTACCAAAGTTCCTAGTGAGTGAGAGTGTGAGAGAGGAAGAATAAGAGGGGATGTAGAGAGATAGAGAGAGTGAGAGTGTGGGAGGGAGAGAGAGAAAGACATAGAGGGGGGATAGAAAAAGAGTTTGTGAGAGTGTGGGAGGGAGAGAGAGGAATGCATAGAAGGGTGGTATACATAGAGTGTGTGAGATTTTGAGAGGATGGAGAGGAAGACATAGAGGGGGGTAGAGAGAGAGGTAAATGTAGGAGAGAGGGGTAGATGTAGGAGAGAGAGAGAGGAGAGATAGTTGCAAAGAGGGGGAGAGAGAGAGGGAGGAGGGGAGTAGAGAGAGAGAGTGTGTGTGTGAGAGGGGAAGAGAGAAAGAAAAAGATGATAGGTAGAGAGTGTGTGTGAGAGGGGGGGCGAGGGAGACATAGAGACAGGGTAGAGAGAGAGAAGACTAGAGGAAGGGTGGCGAGAGAGGGATACATAGAAGGGGGGTAGAGAGAGAGTGTGTGAGAGGAAGGTGGGGAGATAGAGGGAGATAGAGATGGGGTATATATAGAAAGAGAGGAAAAGAGAGAGAGTGAGACTAAGACTAACAACGAGGAGAGAGAGAAAGGGTGGGAGAGATGTGGAAGAGAGGGGGGTAACAGGGGAGGGATGTAGAAAGGGGTAGAGGGAGGGGAAGAGAGAGAGAGAGAGAGAGGCACGGAAAGGTGTCGGGAATAAGCCCATTTTGGGGAAAATGCATGATGTGGAGGAAATACAGTTGGCAGGGAGGCATGCGAGGTCTGCATGCAAGAAGATGCGAAAGAAAGACAACTGGCAAGAAAAGCAGTGGACGAAAGGAAAACACACATGCAGAGGAGGAAATCGTGCAAGGAAAACATGCAAGAAGACCTAACTATCTTAGGGTTTTGGTAAGATAATGTAATGGTTGATTAGCCAAAAACAGATATAAATAGATACCTAGTAGGTCTAGGTCAACGTGTAGCTTATTGAGTGTTACTCACGTGAGAAGGATTAACTAGTCTGTAACACAACTGTCATCTGATCCAGACTTATAAGTTGTTGAGATGTAGAGGGTTAGAAGGATAGATAGAGGGTCAGATCATAGGCTAAGGAGCCTCGTGTGATCTAGTCTACCTCATAATAGATCTTGATCCGACTGAGGATGAGCTGTAAAGCACGCGGTGTTGTAGTTTTGGAGACACCATAATAAAAGAGCTCGAGAGCCATATCTTTGTGGACGTAGCCCGGGAGGGGGTGAACCACGGTAACACCTATGTTATGTGATTGAATGTATGTGTCCCTTTTATTGTCAATAATTAGGTGTTAGAATGATGTGTGAATGAATTAATGGATCTAATTACGCTACATGCATGAATGAGAATGATGGTATATTGCTCTAATAATTAGATATAATTCAAAACACGTAATTCACAGATCCCCATTCAGTCATGGACTGCAAACATTTGAGCATTGCAGTCACCCATTAAGACTATCCTGGGTGATACTGTGCAGTACACTCCGTGCGTTGTGTTGCCTTCTGTTTTAGGAGGAGGGCTGATAGTTTTACAGGATTTGCTGGATCCCCAGTAGATCTAACCCTAGTTCAAATCATGTTAAAGGTATAAATAAGATAAGAAACCAAAAAATGGTTCTATTGTCGGTTGGAACAACATAGGATTGAGTGGATGAGATTTGTTGAAGATCTGTTGAAAAACTATTAAAAGAATGTCAGATCTGGGACCAAAGAATGAAAATATAGAAGGGAATGTTTATACCCTGGAGACCCACGAAGGAGGAAATAGAGAGGTGGTTGAAAACAAAGGAGCTAGAGTTTACGCAGAAAGATAACAGAAACCCCGAAGTAACACCATGCAAATATCTTGAGAAATATGTGTTTACTGATTTGCATGAAGTATTTTTCTATGATTTTCCACACTTATTGCAGTAGTGGATACTAAGGTTGAAAGACAACCACACAACAAATCAGATCTGACAGTTAGAGTGGAACCCAGTTCAGATTTCACAGTTACAACAGGTGAATAACAAATTCACCCACACAATAGATTTTTGGCTCGACAGTATTATAGAAGGATTTATAACAGAATTTGTAGTAGATACTGTGAAGTCGTACAACACACCGGAGAGAGAATTTCTACGTGGCCCTCGAGGAAGGTATATTATATCATTGTATACTCTATTAATATATTATTATATAAAAATGAGGTAATGACAATGGCATGAGACATCTAAATTTCCCTGTGTGCATGGGGAAGGGGTAAAGCACTGACAGGAACTGGAAACATGGAGGAAGACACAGATAAGGGAAGGAAGCAGGAACCTATCAACCCAATCATGATGGATGAAGACCATATCAGGAAGATCATGGAAACAATGGGAAGGATGCACAGTGGAGTACCCTACCAATACAATATTAACAATAAGAAGAGATCCATAGCCATGCGGGAAAGCTTGGCCAGTGATGAAGAAGAGGTAGAGGATCTCCAGGATGTGGAGGTGATTGAGGAAATCCAACGTGAAACCTATGAAAGAAAGAAAGGCGATCAAAGGGAAGAAACATAAGGAAGCTCTCCAATCCATGTTAATGTCAGTGTGGAACCCATAACCCCATGTACGACTAGTACACCCAAAATAACACCATCATACAAACAATCATATTTTAGTGGTAGACGAACAATAGGAACGGGATCCAATCATAGTGCATCAACTGGGGGAGACAGCTTAAGAAATATTAGTCAAGGATCTACACCGAGAAGAGGTAGTAGTCCGACACAGTTTGCAATGGAAGGACATGATCCCACCATTTGGTTACCAGAATTTTGAGGAGAGGTAGTAGAAGAACCTGAGAAACACTTGTTTATTTGTGCAAAGAACTGGGAAGAAAAACATATCACTGATCAAGACACTAAAATTGTGAATCTAGCTATCATGCTAAGAGATCGTGCACTAGACTGGTACATGAGTCTTGACGTAAAAAATCCACCTGGGATGACAAGGACACTAACAGATGTCAAGAAGTTATTGATTAATGATTTCCAGAAGTCAATATCATAGGATCAATACATGAACGAGATGATATAAATCCGACAGAAACTAGGAGAATTTGCCTTGGAAATTGACCAGTGATTTAAACGTTTGAAAGGGAAATTTAGGTATGCCATGATTGAAATGTGGCATATGCATATGTTTGTGAATTATTTGTTACCACACCTGAAATACCCACTCATACAACATACGATCCAATCTAAAGTAGAGGATTTGCAAGCAGCCTTGCAAATGGAGGAGAATTAGTACCACAAAACATATCCAGCTATAGAGGAGTTGAAGGAGGATCTGAATAATCTTACCTTTCAACTCAATCAGAATAAGGGAAAGGAAAAGAAAGAAGTTGTTTGGTGTACCACATGTTGAACAAAAGGGAACCATAAGAATGAATGTCCGACATTCGTGCAATAAATGGAAACAGGGATGTCAAATCCATTGCCAATAGGAGGAACCTGGTGTGAAATTTGCAAGATGCACAAGCATGATCCATATCATTGTACTATGATCAAAAAATACTACACAGTACCAAAGAATGCATACTCTAATTTTTGCAAGTCAGTAGGGCACGATGAAAAATACCGTAGAACAATGTATCTGATGAGGGAAAGGATGTCAGTCACATATAGGGTGCAATTTGAAATGATGATAGGGAAATATGCACCTAAATTTAATCAGGCACCGTTGTTGTATAATACTTGCCACAATAGTATAACAATGCACAGTCGCATTATAACACTACGCAGCTACAGTATAACCCTGCGTAGTATAATCAGGTACCTCGATGCAATACATCGCGCATATATCATGCTGGGTACAGAGGAGGAGGACAAGGTAGAGGAGGCTTTGGACATGGAAGAGGTCTAGTAGTGTGCCATAACTGCCAACATCTAGGGCACTATGCAAAAGAATGTCCACTACCACCTGCGACATGCATGTATTGTCGCGCAGTAGATCACGATATAGAGGATTTCACAACACTGTTGGGGAAGATATGGGAAAAATAGAATCAGAATAATCTGAACATATAGTGGATATCTACAGAAGCTAGAGAATATGGCAGGAAAATTAGCATAGTGATGCACGGAGGTGATAAAATAGGAGATGATGCAGCTAAACAGGAACCAGTACAACACTAGTGGATTAAGAAGAATACCGAGCCACCCAAGCATTTTGATGAAGGAAAGGAGAAGGAGACCTTTAAGGAGGCCAGACAAGAATTTATCAAGAAGAATGTTGCATCTACATCTACCACCCAACATACCTAAGACATCCCAATGTATGAAATTCCATTAGCATTGGACCATACCAGTGAAGTCCACCCGGGAAACCAAGTAAGTTGTATTAAAACTTTCCTGCAATCCTGTATTCAATTATTTAAGGATCCATCATCTGTTATAATATTACAGAATATGTTAGATAGATGTACCACAAAATATGAGGGAAAGTTATAACAGAGGAGAGTTAATCACCTCCATGCCCGAAGGAGAACCAACAGAGAGTTTAGATTGAATGCCAACATCGGAGATTTTAACATGGACGATGTGATATTAGATACGGGATCTCAAGTGAATGTATTACCAAAAAATACATGGCAATGCATGGGAGAAACTACCTTAGGCTACTCACCAGTCCAAATGAAGTTAGAAAACCAACACAAATTTCTTCTAATAGGGAGGCTGAAAGGAGTGACATTATATCTTGACGAAGTGATAATAAGGAAGACTTTGAAGTGATTGAAATCATGGATGACAAAACACCATATCCAGCATTACTGGGATTGGATTGGGCGTTTGACAATCAAGAGATAATCAACCTGAAGACCAGGAATATGACATTTGATTCAGGAGAATACAAGGTTATCATGCCCCTGTCGAGCTGCAGATATACCATGTAAATCAACATTTAATTGTCAACCCGGGAAGGTAGACTTAGAGGAACCAGCACAGGAAATGCAGGGCTGAAGAGGGGGTTTAAAGGATGCCAACTAATCTATGAACTGCTAAAAGAAACTCATTGGAAAGAGCTACTGTACCCTACTTTGCTCTGTACTACTCGGTACTACTCGGTACTAACCGGTACTGTTCTGTATATGCATGTAAAAGATAAACTGAAAACAATTAAGTTCTTTCTACTTATCACTCCACACAACTCAGCAACCATCCTATGAAACTTCCTATTGTAATCAAATGAAACTTCTTTATCTCATGAGATATCAGACTAGTTCCTGAATGTTAGGCAGTCTAAATGTGAAAACTGAAGGAATGAAATCAATGGCTAGAAAGATAATGCTAAACCCTTGGTTGTAATGAAATGAAATACTACTTCTATCAAACCACTGAGCAAACTGCTGAAAG
>JZKD02S1605003.1:5170-29465 GCA_000966675.3 Picea glauca | reverse complement strand
TTTACCAAATATGTACCAATATTGTTTCAACTAATCATCAACTGTGAATCATCAATATGTACCAACATCATCAACTATACACCTCATGTATGTGGCAACTCATCAACTACTTGTCTCAACCATGTACCCAACATGTACCTCAACCAAAATCCATTATCAATATCATCAAACAACTATGATTTGTAACTCTTTAATAGACCTGGTGTATATGATCACATACCTGCAAACCTTCCTTAAATTTAACAACAAGAGAATAGCATTTTCATCAAACTTTTCTTTAGTCTTACATGACTAGTTTTGGATTAGTCAACAACCCTAAATTGAAATAATCATAACTATGTACCTGTAATGAATAAATATTTGAAACTGATACACAATGTTGTTCAATGTGTTTTATGAAATTCCTCTAGGTTTCATTACTTGGAACTTCTCAGAAAAGGAGTTATAGCAAAAATAGCATACCTTGTTGAATTTTGGCTTATTCTAGAGAGAGACCTTGTAGAGCATGCCCCACATGAAATATCATTTGAATTGATCTGAAATTGTTAAACTGAAAACTAGAGACTATAATCTAACCAACACATTTGGTCTTACTAAATTTGGATTTGTTATGAATAAGTTATGGAATTTTTACCTGAAACACTTGTTTTAGACTAGTTTTAGGACTAGCCACAAACCCTATTTTCCACAGAGTGTAACTCAAAAAATACAATTATCCACATGCTAAATATGTTACCACGGATACTTGGATATGTTTCCTAAATGAACTATTAATATCATGGTATGAATCATTCTAGAAAAAAATCTATTGCAGAAATCGTCAGATGACCTGTAAATAACATACCTTAGAAAGCATCATCAAAAGAATTTATCCTCCATTGAATTCCATCCCTCTTTTCTTCACCTTCCCTTTGAAATTCATCTTAGATATCCTTTGGTTACCTCATTCACCTATAGATATTCAATATGTTCAAGTGTGATGTAAAATGAGAGAGCCTTTTCTCTTATTTATACTCTCCATCTTCTAGGTCACTTAACCCATTTCTAGGTCATTGAACCCATTTCTAGGTCACTTAACCCATTTATAGGTCACTTAACCTATTTTCCTCATTTTTAGGGTTAACCACTTTACATAATTAGAATTTTCTCCATTACTTTATCATTTAAATATTCCTCATTGACTTTGTCACCTCACTTTATCATTTAAATAATATTCTTTGATTTTGTCACTTCACTTTATTATTTAAATAATCCTTATTGACTTTGTCACTTTAGTTTATCATTTAAATAATAATTTCTTCTTTTCAAGCTCTTAGATTTCTTTGACCTTTTGGGGCTTCAAGCCAACATATGAGGGTCCTCCAACTTCGTAAGGCCATAACTCTGAAACTGTGAGGAGTTATGTGATGTTCCACATACCACCAGAAATGGCATGACATGTACTACCCATATATAATAGTATTACCTTCAAATATATTAAAACTCATACCATTATACATGAAATGACCTTGGTTCCATTAGCCAAACCTTTGTGCTACCTGAATTCTCTACTGGACTTTCTTCAAGGGTTGACATCAATGACAACCAACCTTAATCAACACATGCATGCATTCGTAAAGAAATCTAACTGCTTGATTTATTTTATTAATTATGGAATGGTATGTTCTATATATGATTGTATTACACTCATTCATTCTATCATAATATTCATGACAATGATCACAATGATCATCATTGATTATCTCATTGGAGTAGTGTGAATATATTTTCTCATTCTTCCATATTGAATCTCTCGTCCTTTATTGATAATCTTTGTTTGTATTTTCTTTAGCTAGATATCTAGTGCAGGTTTTGATGACACATTGGCATGGTATCAGAGACACACTACTTGGAGGAAGGCCAAAAACCCATAGAATAAGGAAAATCATAGTTTCTCCAAGAAAAATCTATGTAATAGACAATGCCCCAGCCTTTCTTTGTCAAGAAATGTGACAAGCTGAAGTTGTCACAACTTTTCCCTGTCGAAAGGTGAGAAAGGAGTACCCTATCCTTAAATTTATTTAAATCCTATAACTGTCACACCCTATTACACTACAGAGTGTCACAATTAGGATCTTATCACTCTGTGTATGAAGGACATGTGTGACAACCTCTTAAAGTGACCCATTGTTTTGCAGTGGTTTTCCCAAAATATTAAATTTCAAGGAAATTGCCCATGTAAGAAGTAAATTAAATCATTATGCAAGTGGTTTTTCAACCATTTGGACAAATTACTCACCATTTTATTAGAAAGGAATTCAGAACACTGGCCCCAAAAACTTATACTAATTTTCCATTTGATGTGCCCTTTCAACAGTAATTTCTCAAGTTGTTCACTTTCATATTGAGGTAAAATTCTAGGGTTTCTTAGAAAAAGTGGGAGAGATGGATATGACAGCTATTATACAGTCAAAATTTATGGTAATCCTCACACCATACAATTATTTTGATTGGAATCCTAAGGCTAGATTCCAGCTACAAAGTGTTAGCAACAATTCTTGTCTTGAGCCCAAGAGCATCCAGGTCTGCAGGTTGCACGAAGAGCGCCCAAGCGTAGCATGCAAAATCTCATTTCAGGAAAAAAATCAGTGAGCGGGCAAGTTATGTTGTCAACGGCCGAGACCCATCTGTGGAACAGGTCAAGGGTCAACGAGTAATTGCGGTCAACAGAGTTGCACTAGGTTTAGCACAAGGGATAACGCTTACACCACTGAAATGATCAGGGTCGTCCGATCCAAAGGACGCGTGGTGCACGATCAGGTCATGTCGGTATTCATGATTTCTAAGGGTAAGGGCTCCTTGTCATTTCACATCTCAAAACCCTGAACCCCGAAGTGTCGAGAGTGCCCAGAGTCGGGCCCACGGTTTTGGCACCTAGTCACAAAGGAGTAAGCTTGGAGAAGGGTTGCTAGCGTTTATCGTGTGGCAAGGTGGGTCCTGAAGTGTTGAAAGCATCTCATTCGTTCATTCTGTAGGGACACGTGGTGCGCAATTACGCTCTTTGCCTTTTTTCCCATCACAAATTTGAAGCATAAGGACTAGCTCCCTCCCTGTCACAAGATGTGAAGTGCCGAGAGCGTCCAGGACCCAGGCCCATAGCATTGCCGAGATGATCAAGACCGTCCATCCAGAGGGACACGTGGTGCATGATTAGGCTTGTCGTTGTTTCTCCTATCGTAACTTTGAAGCATAAGGACTAGATCTCTCCCTGTCACGAGACGTGAAGTGCCGAGAGCATCCAAGACCCATGCCCACAACGCTGAAAGAAATCTCAGCTGTCCATCCCGCAGGAACACGTGGTGAGCGATTAGGCTCTTCGCCTTTTTTCCCATCGCGACTTTGAAGAGCAAGGATCGACCTCTTCCCAGCTGTGAGACATGAAGCACCAAGAGTGTCTAGGACCCGAGCCCATAGTATCACGAAGCAGTCTCAGTCATCCATCGAAAGGGACACGTGGTGCGTGATTAGGCTCTTCTCCTTTTCTCCCATCGCGAATTTGAAGCACAAGGAGCAGCTCCTTCATATCCCCGAGATGAAAAATGCTGGAAGCACCTTTGAAGATAGGCACAGGGTCATAGCCTATGGTCACTCGAGGGTGATAGAAAGAACTGCGCAAGGGGCCGAAGCACCGGGTTTAGCTGCAAAAGGGATCACCATGTTCTCTAGGTTCCAATTTGACTTGATCTCAATCCTAATACCTGCCCCGAGTGAATGAAGAAGAAAGGGGGTGGGTGAAACCTCGCTTCACTCATTAATTGCAAGTTATGGAGGTCTCGACAAGAAGTTCGCCCATAGTGGTCCTCTGTACTAGTTTTTTCCACAGAAGATATGCCGAGTCCTCGACTCATCAGGGAAGTCTGCGTACGCTAATTCAACATTTAAGGACTCAGCTACCCCTTAGCATGAGCCATGCAGAGTTAATATGGCGTATGATAGAGGAGTGCAAGCCAGATTTGACTAAAGGGATGCCATGCCTTAGAGGTCGAGCACGCCTCTGTTGGGCAAATTTCTCTGAGTATATGTACTCAGTTTTTGTATTTTTTGAAATCATCAGTGGTAGAGCAAAGCTTTCGATTGTAAAGTTCTAATAAACAACCTAGCTATATGGTTATGTATATGTATGTGAGATTTCTCATTTTATGACAAACAATTTTCTTATTCCATCTAGTTTCATCTCATACTAAGAGAGTTCATGATTGACTGAGTCTTGTGAATCCATGTGACTGTGTTAAGATAAAAGGTTTATTGAGACACCATTGTATTCTCCAGTATCGCTTATATTTGAGCGTAGGAAGTTCTTACGTTCAAGTTTCTTCTACAGGATGTTAGAGGTTTGATGCCTACAACAACTCCCAGCTTTCCTCAAAGAAGTCTTCCTCCTACTCACCTTTACAACAACTCATTCTCTGAAGTTTAACTTAGACCTTACCTACCTGTGCATGTCCAGTCTAGTTTTGAGATTAGAATGATATCATCTTGAGTTTTATTCCATTTGATCACCCTCTACAAACAAATCGTGACACAAAACTGATGGGTGTTGGACTCTTCTCCTATCACAATCCAGGAGTGATTTCTGACGCTAAAATTTATGGCACCATTGCCGAGGACGAAGTTGAAAAGTTTCCCCAAGATTGAATGACATTGAGCCTCTGATTCTGAAGGTGCATCAGGCATCAAAGCTTTTGAAGATTGCTACTGTGCACCTGGTGACTCCATTGCGACGACTCCATTGTGGTGAACCTGCCGTGTAAATTGTGGCTTTCAGTGGCAGACACATGTGGTCCCATTCACAACTGCCTCTAGCTAGGCAGGAAACTGATCTGGAGGTGGTTCTCAAAAAAGGAAAGGCCTTTGAAGGAGAAGCTTCCACCACCGAACCAGGTAATCTGCCATCTCTTTTTGTAGGAACTCATTTTTCTCCTCCTCAGTATCTTAGCAGACCTTTTTCTGAAGTTTCCCATTTCTTGAATTTCGAGAGTGTTGCTGCTGAGTTTTCCCCTCCTGGTCTAGGATTAGAGGGAGAAATCCTTGTCACTCCCCTCTCCGCTGAAGCTGTACCTTGGCATAGACCCAGGAACATAGAAGATTCCCCCACTCCTAGCTTTACCATTCCTCCTCTTGTTACTGTTGCCGCTTCTGCACAAAGAGAAAAATCTATTGACTTAAGCCCATTAGCCTTCTCCCTAAATCCCCTATTGTTTCCCATTCCACTTAGTAGCTCAGTCCCAATATCCCCTTTTCGAGCTCCTTCTCCCCCAAGTTCTCCTCCACCTAATATTCCCATGGCAAGAGTAAATCCCCCCATGACTAGAATGGAGGCTATAATAGCTACTAGGTATGCCCCCCTTGTGTTACCTCAGCCTCTCAATGCCCTCCCAGCAGAGGGCTACCTTAAGCAGTTGCCCAAGTTTACGGGTGAGGGGGACATAGCTACAGAAGAACACCTTGAAGCCTTCTACACTTTTACACTTTTATGGATGAAGATTTTTGTCCATAGCCTTGAAGGAGAGGCTAGGAAATGGTTTAGGGGCCTGCCTCCTGGATCTATTGATGGGATTGAGGCTTTGGATAGTGCCTTTTTGAGAAAATGGGGAGTCCAAAAGGATTTCATGTATTACATGACTGAGTTTGGGTCTTTGAAGAAAAAGGAGGGAGAGTTTGTCTCTAACTTCTCCAAAATATTTAATAAAATGTACAATAAGATCCCCACTGAGATAAATCCCTCTGAAGCCTATGCAAAGATCACTTATGTCATCACTTTTGATCCCAATTTATGCCTCCTGTTGAGGGAAAGGAGAGCCACCACTCTGGCTCATATGCAGGACGTAGCTTGTGAGGTAGAGTCTAACATATTAGCAGTTGACCGACTCAGGAATGAGGCTGACATAGACGTATCCAGAAAAATAACAGAGGCCTCCCCATCCCATTCCTCTCCCCTTCCCCTTCATATGGATGAAGTAACTAAAGTACTGAAATCCATTTCGGCTAGGATGGAGAGATGGGAGTTAGAAGGGAATCCTACATATAGAGGCCCCTAGAATACTAATAACAGAGGTTTTAGGAGGCCAGGTAACAATATGTCGCAGACTTTGCCAAAAGAACAAAGGAGCAGAGACAGGGAGGATCAGAGGATTCAGACCCCTCTCCAGAATAACCTATTTTCTCATGAGGAAGGGGAGTATATGGATGAAATCGACCCTGAGATCCACTGCACCGAGGACACCTCCCCTTTCCCCTATTTGACTCAATCTGCATATGAAGAATCCCTTATCAACACTC
This sequence comes from Picea glauca, assembly GCA_000966675.3. Taxonomy (NCBI): domain Eukaryota; kingdom Viridiplantae; phylum Streptophyta; class Pinopsida; order Pinales; family Pinaceae; genus Picea; species Picea glauca. The sequence continues at coordinate 23,147 of JZKD02S1605003.1, read as the reverse complement.
AGATTAACGAGTTGAGTAAAGGAGAAAAGGCTAGCAACACTCCTAACAGATACAATCTCAGGTCCAGAAAGAAAGAAGGGAATTTTGATAGCCAGGATAAACCCCTCATAGAGGAAAGGCCTACTAAAGTTGCAGCAGCTGCTGCTAAAGAGACGAAAACTCAGAACGCTTCCCCAGCAGCCAAGGAACCTGTCTCATAGGTAAGGGAAGCCCCTAAGTCTCTCTCCTCCTTTAATTTTGAGCATGAGATTCAGAAGATTAGAATTCCTGTACCCCTCTTCGAACTGGTTAAAAATGAAGACTTTAAAAGGTCCCTCTCCAAGATGCTACAATCTGATCCCCCCCAGCCTTCCTCGGACTCTGTAAATCTCCAAATTGAAAATCCAACAGTCGTCCTAGGTCCCATGGTAGAATATAGAGATGATTCATCCCCTCCTTTCTACACATCCCTGAATATAAATGATAAAGTGTTGCATAACTGCCTCATGGATTCAGGGGCTTCCCATAACCTCATGCCTAAAATAGTAATGGAATAATTTGGGCTGGAAGTGACAAGGAATTATCATGATTTTTACTCTTTCTATTCAAGGAGGGTGCAATGCCTTGGAGTCATCAAAGGCTTGGCGGTCTCTCTGTTTCAGCTGCCAATGAAGAGTGTGGTCATGGACATTGTAGTGGCCGATGTTCCTCCCAAGTTCGGCATGCTGCTGTCAAGATATTGGATTAAAAATCTTGGAGGAACATTACCGATGGATCTCACATATGCTACTATTCCAGTCTTTGGAGGGGAACATAGGAAGCTGTACAGAGAAGCCCAGCTCGCCTACATTGTCAGCGATGAGAAAAACCCTACCAATCACCCTATCTTTGTGCTAGACACTGATTTGGGGTCTAGTTTGTTACATCTCACTGATGCTCCTAAAGTCCCTTTCCAAATTGGAAAGCAACCCTTATTTGAGCATGGGGCACCTCCCTCAACCACCTATGTCTGGATTTATTTTTTCGACGGAGCGACTTCTAGCGAAGGCGCCGGTGCTGGAGTGGTCTTTGTGTCGCCTTGTCAGGAATCCATATCCATGTCATACAATCTTGAGTTTGAAGTGACTAATAATGTGGCAGAATATGAAGCTCTTGTTCTAGGTTTAAGGGCTGCAAAAGAAACGGGGATTAAGGAAGTAGCAGTGTTCGGGGATGCCGAGTTGATTATCCAACAAGTAAAAAATTCTTACCAGACTAAGCATCCTCAACTCATAGCTTATAAAGAGGAGGTACAGGGTCTGATTGACAATTTCTTCTCAGCTTTCAACATCTCTTTTATTATGAGGGAACAAAATGCTTTGGCTGATTCTTTAGTTGTCTCAGCTAGTTGGTTCAGGATCCCTCTGCCACCTATAGTCAAATATGATGTTGAAATAAGATATAGGCCTGCTGTACCAAACAATGTCAAGCATTGGAAGGTATTTGAATATGATCTTGAAATCAAAATATTTCTCCAGTCTGTCGATGAATTTTTTGCATTGCACATCGATTAGGATCCTGACCCCGAAGGTGACCCTCACCCTGAGGTGTTCTTAAATAAAATTGCTAATCACCAGATTATTCAGCTGCCTAGCAATCACATTTCTAGGGGATTAATCCCTTTAGAAATATTTTTCAATGGGAATGATGTGGTAGTAAAGGGTAGGGTTTCAGATGAATATGCTGACACATCCGAGTGCAACATTGGCACACAGGAGAAGACTAAGTTTTCCAAGTTGTCGAGGAGTTTGACTAGGGAGCAGAGGGTCGAATACACAGAGTTATTAAAAGAATTTGCTGATGTGTTTGCATGGACCTATGAAGACCTCAAGACATATGACACATCTATCATTGAACACAAGATCCCATTGAAGGAAGGGGCTAATCCATTTAGGCAGAAGCTTAGACAGATAAATCCCATGTTGTTTCCTGTCATGGAGAAAGAAGTGAAGAAATTGTCAGAGGCCCAAATGATTGTCCCCTTGAGATATTCTGAATGGGTGGCCAATTTGGTCCCGATGAGGAAGAAAAGTGGGGAAATCAAGCTTTGCGTCGACTTTAGAAATATGAACAGAATCTCAAGAAAGGACAATTACCCCCTACCCAAGATGGAACACATACTGCAAAGGGTAACTGGTGCATCTAGGATATCCATGATAGATGGGTTTTCTGGCTATAATCAAATATCGGTCATGCCTGAGGACATGGAAAAGACAACCTTCACCACTCCTTGGGGAAAATTCATGTATGCCAAAATTCCATTTGGACTTATGAATGCAAGAGCAATGTTTCAGCGAGCCATGGACATAGTCTTCATCGGGGAGAAAGACCAGTTTGTGGTGATCTACCTAGATGACATCACAGTCTTCTCCAGGTCTGATAAAGAGCACTGTCGTCACTTAAGGAAAGTTTTCTCGAAATGCCGGAGGTTTGGCCTTTCCCTAAATCCCAAGAAGTCCTTGTTTGCTATGACTGAGGGAAAGTTGTTAGGCCATATAGTATCAGCAGAAGGAGTGAAAATTTATCCTAGCAGAGTAGAGGAAATTTAGACCCTGTCACTTCCCAGGTCTAAAAAGGAAATCCGGGCCTTTTTAGGAATGATAAACATTCTGAGGAGGTTCATCTCAAATTTTGCTGAACTGGTGAAACACATCACATCCATGCTCAGAAATGGAAATGAAGTGAAATGGACCACTGAACCCAGGGAATCTTTTGTCCAAATTAAAAGAGAACTGACTGAGGCACCTGTGTTGATCAGTCTTGACTATTCCAAAACCTTCCTAGTGTTTTCTTTTGCTTCTTTTTATACAATAGCAATAGTCTTATTGCAGAAGAATGAGGAAGGGCGAGAGCAACCCATTTCCTTCTTCAACAAAGCATTAAGATATGCAATACTCAGGTATGAAATCATGAAGAAGCAGGCCTATGCCTTGGTGAAAGCTCTCAAATCTTTCAGAGTTTATGTCTTGCACTCAAAGGTGACCGCATACGTTCCTTCAGCCTCTGTGAAGGACATTCTTGTACAGCCTGACATAGACAGGAGGAGGAGTAAGTGGATAGCCAAGATCCTAGAGTTTGACTTGGAAATAAGGCCTACCAAATTAATCAAAGGTCAAGTCTTAGCCAAACTGTTGGCTGAAGAAAATTGCAAAGCTTTGAGGGTAGATTTCATCAATGCATATTCAAAAAATCTGCAGAATCAGTTGTCTGATGTAGACCCTCAAGCAGAACCCCTGTTGTCTTAGTGTCCTTGGTATAAGGATGTCATATATTTTCTGCAGGAGTTGCGGCCTCCAGATGGCATGCAAAGAAACAAGGCAAGAGCCCTAAAGCTCAAAGTAGTCAGATACTGCCTTATCGACTGAATTTTATATTGGAAAGACCCCTTGGGGATGCTTTTAAGATGTATGAATCCACTAGAGGCTGATAAGATCATGGATGAATTTCACGATAGCCAATGTCGAGGGCATCATTTCTGGAAAGCCACAACCTACAAAATCCTCAGGGATGGATACTACTGGCCCACCATATTCACTGATGTCTGTAGAAAGGTCAAAGCCTGTATCAAATGTCAAATATTTGTAGGAAAAAAATAGCTCAAGTCTTTGCCTTTAAATCCTCTGGTCGTTTCAGGACCTTTCCAGCAATGGGGCCTAGATTTTATTGGGAAAATCCACCCTGCTTCTAGTGGGCAGCACAGATGGATCCTAACTTCCACAGATTTCTTTACTAAATGGATAGAAGCTATTCCCACCAGGAGTGATTCCCACAAGGTAATCATTGGATTCCTAGAAGACCTCATCACAAGATTTGGCTACCCAAGCAAGCTTGTCACTGATAACGTAGCCTCTTTCAAGGTTGAGTTGTTAGCCAAGTTCTGTGAGCAATTCAGGATCAAACTAATTCACTCCACCCCATACTATCCATAGGGAAATGGTTTAGCAGAGTCCTCCAACAAAAGCCTGATAAGGATCATCAAAAGACTATTGGAGGACAACAAAAAGGCCTGGGATTCAAAGTTGAAATTTTCTCTATGGGTCGATCGAGTGACCACAAAGAGATCTATAGGCATATCCCCGTTCCAATTAGTTTATGGAGCAGAAGTTGTTTTCCCTTCTCAACTAGCCATTCCTGTAGTAAAGTTCTTCCAGGATTATCAAGAAGAGCCTAATGACATGATTAGAAGAGTCCTTCAACTGGTGGAAGTCCAGCAGACCAGAGAGCAGGTTATGGACAGAATTTAGGACCATCAGCAGAAGGTCAAACTGGCCTTTGACAGGAAGGTCAAGAAGAAAGATTTTGAGATCGGGGATTTGGTGCTTATGTGGGATGCACCCATATAGGATAAGGGAAAACATGGCAAGTTTTATGCCCTATGGATCGGGCCCTTCAAAATCTCTAAGGTTTTCTCAAACAACACATATAGGTTGCAAGATTTGGAGGGTGAGGAGGTTTTCAACAGCCTAGTAAATGGGCATTTTCTAAAGAAATGTTTTGTTTGAGCCTTAGATGGCTCCTTTGTTTGTAAATATTGTTCTTTTGGTTCTTTGTTTATTTTCATTTTTATTTTTCGTCTTAGTAAATGACTCCATAGCCCAACAACAAGGCACTGGAACTGCAAAGTGAGTCCTTAGAGCATCACAGGGATGACTCTATCCCCCATGGAGCCTAATGTTAGCAACAATTCTTGTCTTGAGCTCGAGAGCATCCAGGTCTGCAGGTTGCATGAAGAGCGCCCAAGCGTAGCATGCAAAATCTCATTTCAGGAAAAAAATCAGTGAGAGGGCAAGTTATGTTGTCAATGGCCGAGATACATCTGTGGAATAGGTCAATGGTCAACGAGTAATTGCGGTCAACAATGTTGCGCTAGGTTTAGCTCAAGGGATAGCGCTTACACCACCAAAATGATCAGGGCCATCCAATCCAAAGGACACGTGGTGTGCGATCAGGTCATGTCAGCATTTGGGATTTCTAAGGGTAAGGGATCCTCATCATTTCACATCTCGAAACCCTGAACCCCAAAGCGCTGAAAGTGCCCAGAGTCGGGCCCACGGTTTTGGCACCTGGTCACAAAGGATCAGGCCTAGAGAAGGGGCGCTATCATTTATCGCGTGGCAAGGTGGGTCCCGAAGCACTGAAAGCATGTCAGCCAGCCATTCCGCAGGGTAACGTGGTGCGTGATTAGGCTCTTTGTCTTTTCACCCATCGCAACTTTGAAGCATGAGGACTAGCTCCCTCCCTGCCATGAGACACGAAGTGTCGAGAGCGTCCAGGACCCAGGCCCACAACATTGTCGATATGATCATGACCGTCCATCCAGAGGGACGCATGATGCATGATTAGGCTTTTTGTCATTTCACCTATCATAACTTTGAAGCATAAGGACTAGCTCCCTCCCTGCCACGAGATGCGAAATGCCGAGAGCCTCCAGGACCCAGGCCCACAGCGCCGAAAGAAATCTTATCCATCCATCCCGTAGGGACACGTGGTGAGTGATTAGGCTCTTCGCCTTTTCTCCCATCACAACTTTGAAGAGTGAGGATCAACCTCTTCCCAACCGCGAGACGTAAAGCGTCGAGAGCGTCCAGGACCCGGGCCCATAGTATCACGAAGCAGTCTCAGTCGTCCATCCAAAGGGACACGTGGTGCGCGATTAGGCTCTTTTCCTTTTCACCCATCGTGACTTTGAAGCACAAGGAGAAGCTCCTTCATATCCCTGAGACGCAAAATGCCGGAAGCACCTATGATGATAGGCACAGGGTCACAACCCGTGGTCACTCGAGGGCGATAGAAAGAACTGTACAAGGGGCCGAAGCGTCGGGTTTAGTTGCAAAAGGGATCACCCTGTTCTCTAGGTGCCAATTCTACTTGATCTCAATCCTGATACCTTCTCGGAGTGAATGAAGAATAAAGGGGGTGGGTGAAACCTCGCTTCACTCAATAATTGCAAGGTATGGAGGTATCGGTAGGAAGTCCGCCCACAGTGGTCCTTTGTACTAGTTTTTTCCACAGAATCCATGCCGAGTCCTCAACTCATCGGGGAAGTCTGTGTACGCTAATTCAATATTTAAGGACTCAGCTACCCCTTAGCATGAGCCATGGAGAGTTAAGATGGCATATGATAGAGGAGTGCAGGCCAGATTTGACTGAAGGGTCACCACACTTTGGAGGACGAGCACGCCTCTGTTGGGAAAATTTGTTTGAGTATATGTACTTTGTTTCTATATTTTTTGAAATCATCAATGGTAGAGCAAAGCTCCTGATTGTAAAGTTTTAATAGACAATCTAGGTATCTGGTTATGTATCTGTATGTGATATTTCTCGTTTTATGACAGACAATTTTCTTATTCCATCTAGCTTCATCTCCTACTGAGAGAGTTCATGATCGACTGAGTCTTGTGAATCCGTGTGACTGTGTTAAGATAAAAGGTTTACTGAGACACTGTTGTATTCTCTAGTATTGATTACATCTGAGCGTAAGAAGTTCTTACGCTCAAGTTTCTTCTACAGACTGTTAGAGGTTCAATGCCTACAACATCTCCTAGATTTCCTCACAGAAGCCTTCCTCCTACTCACCCTTACTACAACTCACTGTCTGAATTTTAACTTAGACTTTACCTACCTGTGCATGTCCAGTCTAGTTTCGGGATTAGAATGATATCGTCTTGAGTTTTCTTCCATTTGATCACCCTCTACAAACAAATCGTGACCCAAAACTGATGGGTGTTGGGCTCTGCTCCTTCTGCAATACAAGAGTGACTTCTGAAGCTAACACAAAGGAAAGGACTATACAATTTGATGATGGGGACATAAACAAGACCTACATCAGCAATTGAGAAGACCATATGGGAGAAACGAAAGGATGAGGCCATGGAACGTATTATTGAATTGATTTCAAATGATCTATGGTTTCATGTTTCCACATGAAATAATCCAAACACAATCTGGACCACCTTGGAAAGTATGTTTGGAAATAAGGATGAGATGAGAGGTCATATGCTTGAGGTAGAGTTGAATACCCATTATCCTAATTTTTTTGATAATATACAAGATTTCCTTACCAAGTTTAAATATTTTATATTTATCTTGGAATATTGTGGTATTGATAAGTCTACACAAGTAGAAAAATGTATTCTAAGAATCTTGGCTAAGTTAGGACCAGAATATGCTATCTATGTCTCCACTTTCCATTCTAGTAGATATCTCTTGGGAACAAAGTGGAAGATGCCTAACATAGAGAAGTTCATTGATTCTCTCACACATGAGTAGGAAAAACGCATTCATATGGGCCCAATAAAGGATTCCAAATAAAATGCACTTACCATGCATGATGGAAAAGGATCATCCAAACAGAACGGAAATGAGAAACATAACGAGAAGGAGGGATATTCCAAACCCTTCATCGATTCTTCAAGTTAAAAAGACTCTTCATATTCCAAGAAGAAGAAGAAGAAGGGAAAGCAATACACTTACTGAAATAAACCAAATCATGAAAAATCCACATGCATGTAAAAGTAGATTGATATTATGGCATAGGTATTGCAACATAACAACTTTGGAAATTTCATTCCAGAAGGATTTAAGAAAAACTAGGAATAAGATCCTTCTTCGAAGAAAGGTATTCATCATGATCATGTTGCAAATAATTAATCATATGATTCATGGATTATTTATTCTGGCACATCACATCATATGGAAGAAAAAGAGGAAGTTTTGACTTCCTTGAGTTCACGCTCAAGACCCCCTATTCTCATGGGGGATGAAACTCTAGTGGCAGTAGTAGAGGGAAGAGTGGAACTCCATAATGGTAGCTTTGAGATTTTTTTACATGTTCCAAAAATTTCTATGAATATGCTCTCATTTTATAAGATCACTCAGAAATGTAAAATGATTGAATTTACATCAGAATCAATTTTTGTACTTGGCATGCATGACAATTCCATTATTACAATTGGTGAGGTGGATCACAAATTAAGGTTTTATAAATTAACTAAGTTTTCTAATGGTGACTCCTCTTTACTACCTACACATAAGGAGAGTAATTTTCATGCACCTCCAGTGAAACATGCATAAACTCTTATATGTCCATCATTTCCAAAGATCATATATGATTCCATACACTAAAATTTTGTACATGGAAATAAGAAGGCAGTAAAGACAGATAAGAAGCCATCTTCGAAGCTTTAGTAGATGCCCATGAGGGCATATTTCACACTCATGAAGTAGGTGTCCTTCCAGGGAATCCATTGGGTTCGAGGAGGACTCAATCTCAGCATGAAGATCCTTCTCATGCACTTTCATCTTATGAACCTGCAATGCCCATGCATTTATAAATGGTTCAATATTCAGATCCACATACCTACAGTAAGGTTCTTGGAAATCCATTATGCCAAGAAGCCATGCAGAAGGATTATGACTCACTCCTTGAGAATAAGACTTGGAATATGTTTCCACATCCATAAGAATGGAATATTTTTAGGTGAAGATGGGTCCATAGGATGAAGAGGTATGAGGCTAGATAGTTTTCCAAAGGACTTCATCAGATCCATAAAGATTTCTACATATTCACGAATAATTTTAGTGAGATGAACTTTTAGACTTTGTGGGATCTTCTTAGAGTGCAGAACAAAGTTTCCTAGAAGCTACATATTCTTCTTTTGATGCATTGTCTTTTTAGGGGGGTTTTATTCCCACATGGTTTTCCCTCTTTCCTCATTTTTATTTAGTTTTCAATAGTTTCAATGTACAGGAGTACCTACCATCACATGGTAGGCCAGACTCATTTTACTCCATAGCGATTTTCATGAAGGTGTTGGATAAATTACTATTTTCGACACACTACTTCAGTGGGAGTTAACTGACTAGTTTTATTTTAGACTTTCTATTTAGATCATCACTATTATGCCATTATGCATGCATGCATTCCTAAGGAAAGCTAAGTGCTTGATTTATTTTCTTAATTATGGAATTTTATGTCCTATATATGAGTGTATTCCACTCATTCATTCTATCATAATCATTATCACAATGATCATCATTGATTTTCTTATTGGAGTTGTGTGAATATATTTTCTCATTATTCCATATTAAATCTCTCGCCCTTTATTGATAAGAATTGTTTGTATTTTCTTTAGCTAGATCTCTAGTGCAGGTTTTGATGAAAATCTGACATGGTATCAGAGACGCACTACTTGGAGCAAGCCATACAAGCTAGAGAATATGGAAGATCATAGTTTCAGAAAGAAAAATTTATGTAAGAGACATTGTCGCAACCTTTCTTTGCCAAAAAGTGCAACAAGTTGAAGTTGTGGCAACTTTTCCATGTCAAAAGGTGCGGAAGTTGTACTAAATCCTTAGAGTGCTTTCAATCCTAGACCTGTCGCACCCTAGTACACTACAGAGTGTCACAGTCAGGATTTTGTCACTCTGTGTATGAAGGATAGGTGCGGAAACCTCTTAAAGTAACCCAATTTCTTGCAGTGATTTTTCCCAAAATGTTAAATTTTTGAGGAAACGACCCATGTGAGAAGTAAATCAAACCATTATGAAAGTGGGTTTTCAACCATTTGGAGAAATTCCTCACCATTTTCTCAGAAATGAATTTTTAACACTGCCTCTAGAAACTGATACGAATTTTCCAATGGATGTGCCCTTTCAACAATGATTTCTCAAGTTTTTCAGTTGCATATTGAGGGGAAATTCTAGGGTTTCTTAGAAAAAGTGGGAGAGATGGATATGACACCTATTATACAGTCAAAGTTGGTGGTAATCCTCACACCATACAATTATTTTTATTGGAATCCCAAGGATGGATTCCAACTACAAAGGAAAAGACTGTACAATTTGACAACGGGGACAAAAACATAACCTACATCAGCAATTGAGAAGACCATATGGGTGGACCGAAAGGGTGAGGCCCTAGAACTTCTTATTTAATTGATTTCAATTGATCTATGGTTTCATGTTTCCACATGAATGACTCCAAACATAATCTGGACCACCTTGGAAAGTCTGTTTCGAAATAAGGATGAGATGAGAGGTCATATGCTTGAGGTAGAGTTGAATACCCTAGATCCTAAATTTTTTGATAATATATACAAGATTTCCTTACCAAGTTTTATTATTTGATATTTAGCTTGGCAAATTCTAGAATTGATAAGTCTACACAAGTAGAACAACTTATTTTAACAATCTTGGCTAAGTTAGAACCAAAATATGCTCTCTATGTCTCCACTTTCCATTCTGACAGATATCTCTTGGGAACAAAGTGGAAGATGCCTAACATAGAGAAGTTCATTGATTGTCTCACACATGAGTAGGAAAAATGCATTCATATGGGCCTAATAAAGGATCCAAAATCACATTCACTTACCATGCATGATGGAAAAAGGATCATTCAAACATAACGAAAAGGAGAAACATAACGAGAAGGAGTGATACTCCAAACCCTTCAATGATTCTTCTGGTTCCAAAGGCTCTTCATATTCCAATAAGAACAAGAAGGGAAATAAATGCACTTATTGCAATAAACCAAATCATGAAGAATCTACATGCATAGAGAGGTATATTGATATTATGGCATAGGTACTACAACAAAACAACTTTGGAAACTTCATTCCAAAAGGATTTAAAAAGAACAAGGAAGAATATCCTTGTCCTAAGAAAGGTAATCATCATGATCGGGTTGCAATCAATTCCTCATATGATTCATGGGTTATAGATTCCGGTGCATCACATCATATGGAAGCAAAACAAGAAGTTTTCACTTCTTTGAGTTCATGCTCATGACCCCATATTCTCATGGGGGATGATACTCTAGTGGTATTAGTAGGAGATGGAAGAGTGAAACTCCATAATGGTTGTTTTGAGATTTTTTTACACGTTCTAAATCTTTCTATGAATTTGCTCTCAATTTATAAGATCACTCAGAAAGGTAAAAGGATTATATTTACATCTGATTCAGTTTTTGTACTTGACGTGCATGACAATTTCATTATTTCAATTGGTGAGGTGGATCAAAAATCAAGGTTGTATAAATTCACTGAGTTTTACCACAGTGACTCCTCTTTACTACGTGCACAGAAGGAGAGTAATTTGCATGCACCTCCAGTGCAACATGCATATACTCTTGTACGTCCATCAGTTCCAAACATCAGAGATGATTCCATACACTCAGATTTTGTACATGTAAATAATAAGGTAGTATAGATAGATAAGAAGCCATCGTCGAAGATTCAACAGATGCCTAAGAGGGAATAGTGCACACTTCAAGCAACAAGTGTCCTTGCAGGGAATCCATTGGATTCAAGGAGGACTCGATCTCAGCATGATGATCCTTCTCATGTACTTTCATCTTCTGAACCTGAAATGCCCATGCATTTATATATGGTTCAATATTCATATCCACATACCTACAGTAAGGTTGTGGAAAATCCATTATGGAAAGAAGCTATGCAGAAGAAGTATGACTCACTCCTTGAGAATTAGACTTGGGATATGTTTCCACTTCCACCAGAAAGGAATATATTTAGGTGCAGATGGGTCCACAGGATCAAGAGGTACAAGGATAGATAATTTTCCAAAGGACTTCATCAGATCCCTAAATATTTCTATATCTTCACAAAGACTTTCAATGAGAAGAAGTTTCAATCTTTATAGGATCTTCTTGGAGTGCAGAACAAAGTTTCCTAGCAGCCACCTTTTCTTCTTTCGATGCATTATCTTTTGTGGGGGGGGGTTTATTCTCACATGGTTTTCCCTCTTTCCTCATTTTTATTTAGTTTTAATTAGTTTCAATGTACAAGAGTACCTAACATGTCCTGGTAGCCTGGACTCATTTTAATCCATAATGATGTTTAGTGGGGTATTGAAGAAATTACTATTTTTGACACACTATCTCAATGAGAGTTAACTGACTAGTTCTATTTTAGAATTTCTATTTAGATCATCACTATTATGCCATTATGCATGCATGCATTCCTAAGGAAAGCTAAGTGCTTGATTTATTTTCTTAATTATGGAATGTTATGTCATATATATGAGTGCAGTCCACTCATTCATTCTATCACAATCATCATCAGAATGATCAAAATGATCATCATTGATTAGATCATTGGAGTACTCTCAATATATTTTATCGTTCTTTCATATTGAATCTCTCGTCCTTTCTTGATAATTTTTCTTTGTATTTTATTTAGATAGATCTCCTGTGCAAGCTTCTATGAAACATTGACAAAATGGATCTGTGTATGATGAATTAGACAATAATAGACATGCATATAGTGACCACATAGGCATGAGGGTAATATTAGAAGTCATATATTTATGCAAAGAAAACTACAATTAAGCACTTACAATCTCAATATCGATGTTGCAGTACCTCCTCCAAGCTCTCCTTTCCAGCCTCTTGAATCTAACAAAGTTATAATTATGATGCTCTTAGTTCTCCTCCTCTTTCACTCAAGCATGGCCTCCATTATTTAGGAATCAAGGCATCACAACCATAGGATATTTTTTAGGAGAGGATGTGATCAAATGACAATTTGGATGAACAAAGAAGATTGACACTTCCTTGAATACAAGGTATCTTGAAAAAATCCCTTAACCAACTAAAATGTCTTGGAAAAAATATCCCAAAACAAGGCATGATGGTTGCAACTACTTCATCACCCCCCATAACTAAGCATAGGGAAAGACTGTCTCTCCCTCTAAGTGTCTCGGGGAGCAATGATTAGGGTTTATCTTTCCTTGTATATGGTAAGGGAGGACATGAAGCTAAAACAAGGCCAAAATATTAAGTAAAAAGATAGTATTTCAACCTCTCACTGATAGGTTTCTTGTTCAACATGTCTAGGGATTATTCCATAAAGTTTCTCATCGTGAAAAAATTGTGACACTTGGCAAAGTGTGGCACTTAAGTTTGACACTTGGATGAAAAATTTAATAGTGCAACACATATTTATATAAGATTTGTGACACTTAAGTGCAACATTTAGTAGTGTGACACTTATGTGTGTGACAATGGCCCACTATCTCCCTCAATTTTGTACAGATTCCATAACTCATTCCTGCCTTTTATTCGCCTTGATTCCAAGAGTTGTAATTAGGTTGAACTTTTTTTTTGCAAATCCATAAAACCTCTTCCACATTGAATTGATGGCAGATTAGGGTTTCTTCTCTATCACTTTGTGTAATGTCTTCTCCTTGAGTGCTCACACGTCCTTAAATTATGCGTTTATTCCACGGGCCATGGACCTGGTAGCATGGTAGAATGATCTGGTGTTTCGACGATGTGAAGGAATGTTTTTTCTTTTGAAAACTCGTGTAACTTTTCTAGAACAAATATACATTATGATTCTCTTCAACATCCTCATGTAAAATGCCTAGTTGATCTCATGAAAATTAGCACCTGAATTCAACAACTTTTGTTGCCTTATGGCACATTATTTTTTTCCACGTACAAGATTCCTACAAAAAAATAAAATTTTATATCTATTATACCACGTCTTGAACCATTTACTTAAAGATTCACATATTTTTTTAAAATGCATAATTAACTAATATTTAAATTATAGTCAACATGCTTTGAAACCCTAATGGACAAAACTCATAAAACTAAACAAAATAATTGAATTTGAACGAACATATAACTTTTAGAAAGAAAACTAGATTCTTAAAAAGAAAATTAGCTTTTAAAAATTAAATCATTATATACAAGTTTAAAAAATACATCATCAAACAACCAAAATTCAAAAATCATTTTAATGGAGAATTGTTGATGATACAATTTGGAAAAACAATTATCATCACTCTTTATATAAGGGCTTCCTTTGAAATTTGATTGTCTATTTTATTTGTTGGTTTAATGGGTTGATGATATGTGTTGCTTAAGGTTTAAAAGTAAGATACAATCATTTAAGGTAAACCATCCTAATAAATCAAGATGAATTTTCTATGCCAAATAAATTAGTTAAACAAAAAAAACTTGCATTAGATGTTTATAAATGGAAATTAATCATTCAAACAGAGCAACAAAATATGTATAAATTATGAATACCTCAATGACCATAAATTAGCGTGAAGCTAAGCATACTTTGCTATTTATTTTCGTGGAAATAATGTTCTTCTAGCTATCATGTTACTAATTTGACTTTCAATTAAATAATTTCAATCTCCCAAAATGTTCAATTAATTCGTTTAAGCACTCAAGACCAAATTTTGACGAGAATGTTGAAACTGCATGTTAACCCACATTTAAGCGAACAAAGACATGAAACCACTTTGAATAATTTCATATGAGCATGCAAACAATGTTGAATGGTTGGAGATAAAAAAGACTCAAATGAAATAACAAGTTTACGTGACACAACAATCCTATCATCTAAATCATAATCATTAAGTTAGATGTATAGAAGGAATTTCACTAATGATTTTGTTTCGACAACGTTACACCACCACATCATCATCCAAAAATGATAAAACAAAAAGAATCGATGATAAGAAACACTTAATATCAAATAATCAAAAAAGAAAATGATCGTCAACCATCCATTCAAATCAAGAAAGACAAAATCAAATTCCAACTAAGGAGTTATTTTCCAAAATTCAATTGGGGAACCCTTTACTTTTGTCAAAAATAAATGGGGAGTTGTTGAGGGCTCAACGGCTAGTTAAACACATGTGTAGGAATGTGTTATGTTGGCTATTCCAATCATCAATACATATTTCCATTAAGAAAATATTAGGATAAAATAATCCAAAACCTAACTTGATAAGAAAAGGTTACCTCCAAGGTTCAAATATTGCAATCTAAATATAAAGAATGATCATGTAACTCCTTGATTGTATGGAAAACAAAAATTAGATAGGGAGAAATTAAATGACATGGAAAGAAAAGAAAAAAGAAACCAAGTGCTACCATTTTGCATGGAGTCTATACTATGCTTGAGTACCTTTCTTCTCACCTTGGGTCTTTGATGTTCCAAAACATCTTTGAATAATTCTTGGTGAGCATCAAATATAAGATATATAAACCTTGGAAGACTCGTAGGTAGCTTAATAAAAAATAAGTAAACCTAATTATTACAAACTTTAAAATTTTAGACATGAATCCAAGGTAAAGAGGTAAAACTGTTGGAAGGTTTATAGTTGGGAGTGAGCTTGTCATTGATGGCAAGAACAATGATGGCAAAGATCAACATGATCAGAAGTGCAATGATAATGGAAGAGGAGGAGAAACAATGAACGTTGGAACTTATTCAGAATCCCTGATGACCGTCAGATATGAATTCAGAGAGGAGTAGCACGCAGTAGATGAGAATAGATCTCGGGCGTTAGATCTAAGCATGGGTTTCGACCATTGTTGGATCAGGGAGAACCTGCATGTTCATCTTCGGGCAGGACACGTGGTCACAGATCAACATTCCACTGACTAAGAAGTCAAAAGAAGGAAGTTCTCTATCCTTCCAACTCGCTAAATGAAAAATGGACAAATGACCTGAAACGTTTGATCCAGGATTGATCAAGGATAGATGCATTGCAAAATATCAGAGCACCATAAAGACTCAATTTCAGAGTTTCGTGGATCGGGAAATCCAAAGGAAAGAGGTTCAAACTCATGATATGCGAGATCATGAAAATATCTTGATCATCAGATCACCAAGGATTGTGGACCGTTGATCAAGCATGAAGAAGGCCTGTGAAGTGTCGAAATCATGAAAAGATCTAAACCATTGGGTCCATAGGACACATGGCGAAAGATCCTCATGTCGCTGACTGGAAAGTCAAAGGAACGGGGTTCCCTAACCTCTCAAATTCGCGATATGCGAAATCGCGAAACAATCTTAGCTGTCAGATCGAGGTTTGATTTGAACCTTTGATCTGAGCTCCATCTTAGAGTCTCGCCTATCATGACTTGGAGTGAAAAGAATCTCCATCTAAGGAACAACGAGATGTGAGATCATGAAAAGATCAGGACTGTCGGATCACCAAGAACATGGACCGTTGATCTGAGCTCCATCCCGGAGTCTCTCCTATTGCGACTTGGAGTGACGAGAACCTCCATATAAGGAACAACGAGATGCGAGATCACGAAAAGATCAAGACCGCCAAATCACCAAGAACGTGGACCGTTGATCTGAGCTCCATCTTGGATTCTCTCCTATCACGACTTGGAGTGACGAGAATATCCATCTAAGGAACAACGAGATGCGAATTCACGATGAGATGTGGACCGTTGATTCATCGAGATCATGGACCATCGATCAGGGTCGTTGAAGATGATAAGTTTGTAGTGCCTTTTAGCGCAGACAGTGTTCATCACCTATGGCCATGTAGAGGAGGGAGATAGAGCAGCCAAGCCCCTTTTCGAGGTTTGTAAAATAAGGATTCAAGGAGACTCACGTGAGAAAACCTGAAATTTGAAATCGTGAAATGCCTTTTTGATTAGGCCTGTGGTCATAGCCAAGGTCACATTATTGAAGGTATAAGGGGAGAGTTATCATGCAGCTAAGCTCTATTTCAGAGCTCGTGACATGGAGAGTCAAGATGTCTCATCGCAAAATCTCCAAATTGCAAAAGTGCAAAACGGATAAATAACGACAATATCCTTCAGAGTTAATCAAACGGTGCAGGTGAATTTGAGCATAATCTGAGGGCTAATCTTGCTCCTCACAGTGTAACTGCTAGAGACCATTGATGGTTTCTACCAGAGGAGCTGAAGAGTCTCTAGGAATCTTCCAATGGGATGAAGATTGGTCATAGGGGCGATTGACAGCTGGAAGAGGGTTGGAGCCTGTAGCTAAAATAGAGAGTGTGAGCTCGACTGTAACAGAGAAGACAAAGAGTCTCAACTGCTAGAGAGAAAAAGGAATCTCGGCATAACACCTAGTGATGATAGTGGGGATGATTTTAAGGATGGAAATTTATTTTAAAATGTAGAAACCTTGGCGAATATTACTAAAACTTCGTATGCCAACTATAAAATGTTTACTGATATTTTTGCCAAAATGTTCAAATTTCTAAGGATTTTATATACTTTGTATACAATTTTGGCGATTGTTTAGGTAAAATAATTTTATCCTATATAATTTGGGCGAATCATTTTTAGAATAGCGAATATTTTTTTGGGAAAAACCATGGAAAATTAGCCCATGAGCGAAATTTAGCCCCTAAAATCATCCATGGATGATAGACACATGGGTTGAACTGCCAGAGAAGCTAAAGAGTCATGATGAAGATCAGGCAGAGAACTTGAGATGTGGAGGAGATTGGCGTGGTGTGAGCATGCAGAGGAATGGCGAATATTGCATGCACAAGGAACACAGAGACTATAAGTATGCGGTACAGAGAAGATATGATGGGGTTGTTATTGTTGGAGTTGTTGTGGTTGTTGTGGTTGAAGGTGATTCATGCGTGAAGAAGGAGGAGAGTGTAGCAGCTGAATTGAACAGAAGAGGAACTGTGCAGTGAATAGACATGGTGCACAGAGAATAAAAAGCAGAAGAATAGACAACGCAAGTCATGTGTGCAGGAAGGCAGTGAGGCAGACAAAGCAATGAAATGCAGTAGAACAGTGATGAGTCTGGTAAGCCATTGTTGAACATTATATCACTATAATAAGTTTCAGTAGAAAATATTTATAAACCAGGATGGAAAGGAGGTGCTAGGGAGAATTGTTGTCCTCATAGGTTCAAGTGGGTTCTTGAACACAGGGAGTTGTATCTTCCATCTGGTTGCAGCCAGAGAAACCAGGGTGGCAGGGTGTTGCAAGGAAGAACTCTTGTTCTCTGTTATACAGGTTGGTGCCTGTATGATTGGAAGTTGGTGCTGGAAACACTCAAGGAGTTGGTGCTTCCTTCTAGTTTGTGTTAGAGAAAACCGGGAGTTGGTGCTAGAGAATCCAGGGAGTTGGTGCTTCCTTCTAGTGGGTGCTAGAGAAAACAAAGAATTGGTGCTCTCA
>JZKD02S1604992.1:136346-162366 GCA_000966675.3 Picea glauca | reverse complement strand
CACTAATGATTTTCGTTTAGATCTTCCACCTTATATGTAGATATACTCAGTTGTGAATGTAGAGAACTTGAAACTTTTTGAACCTCCCATGATCATGGATCAGGATGAGGAAGTTTCAATACCATCAATTGATGAGTTTGCACCTGAGTACTTGGATGAGTTAAAGGAAGACATCATCCTGGATAGAAGGACGAGGACTTCACGTAGGGGTAATTTTGATTATCTTCGAGTAGGCTTAAAGGGCACACATCCAAGCAAGGAAAAGTGGATTGAGAAAAATAAGGTGAGGGAACTCTTCCCTCACTTACCAATTGATTGATGAAAGATTTTGGTGGTCCAAAAATCTCTCAGTGGGAAGGAGTGATCCAAAATGGATTCAAAGAAGGTTAAGACAACTCAGAATGCACAGAAGCAAATCAGAACGCTCAGAATGGCTCCAGCAGATAGCAAAGGGGCAAAAAATTAAAGTTCCTAAAACTCGGTGAAAATGGAATAATCACGAAGAGCGCATTGCAAGCTTTTTAACGGCGCAAACGACTCGTCAAACGAAGTTACGTATCAAAAGTTATAAGCGGTCAAAGTTCAGTCAAACTTGGTCAAACAGGCAAAAGTCAAAGTGAGACGTGGCACCACTGCAAGGGTGACACGTGGCACATCTGAGTTGGCAATATGATGTGGCATGGCAGACACATGGGCACGTTCGGTGATAACACATGTCAACTTCATTGGCAAATCATATTGTGACAAGTGGCAGTTTTGGTCGACCAGTTATATGGTACCACGTGGCCCAGTCATGGGCTGCCATGTGGCACCCCTCCAATGGCTAGAAAATGCAAAATTTTATTTGACTCAAACTCATAACCTCCAAACAACCCAAACTCCCTACACATACGTGCTAACCACTACACCATACATTGTTTCTTGTTTGTAATATGGTTTAAATGTTATTTAAATGTAAACTTTAGACTTAGGCGCCAATGAGAGGGGCTAGGCCTTCGTCCCAGCCCCTGATCACGTGTTTTATCCCACATGACCATTTTATTCCACTGCTTAGGGGGCTTAACCCAACCAACCGCTAAATATAGCATATTCGCCACTAAATTTAGCCTTTCCACCATTTTCTCCGCCAGTTTTAGCAAGCACGCAAAACATTTGTTGTAACACGTGTAAAATAGGGAGTCTGTGGGATTCGACCTCAAAACCTCCCAACAACCTACGCATTAATTTATCCAATCTAACCAACTTTCCAACCACTTGAGTTATGACGTGATTGCCCAGAATTTGTATATAAGAGGGTTTCGCGCAGTCCATGAAAAGAGACAAGAGAGCACGGAGAAGGGGTAGGCTGAGCGCATCCATACAGTACGGATTTGGGTGAGATTTTTCAATATTTTGGCATGGATTTCGAGATCTGTCAGTCATTAATTGCAAGAGTAGTGGCACAGAAACCGAGGCAGGGGTGTCTTGGGGGCCTGAAAGTGTCCGACTCAAATTGAGGCGTGGAGACAGTCATTTTTAGGCAAAACGATGCCACGAACACAGTGGTGGTGTTAGTTTTATGCTCTAAGCAAAGATTTTGTGGCTTAACTCCAGAATGAGGTATACTTATGTATTTTGCCCAATTCTTTTGTGGAGTTAATAAAAAGACCTACCCATTTGAGAGTAGGACCCGGAGACGTAGTCCACCAGGGATGAACTCCGTTATCAAGTTCTTTGTGTTCATTTTGCATGATTGTGTCTCTTTCATTTTGAGCTTTTCCTTCTTTATGGTGTACTTTTGTTTATGCTCATTTTATGCAATTCTTTAATAAGTCACCTGACGAAAAGATCCTGGATCACTCAACCACTCTTTGAAGGTCTTCTTCAATGAAATCATAGTACCCCAAAAGGAATTCTACTTGGATACCATCGGAGCCAAGATTTTTATCTTTTTGAAATATTTGTAGGGTTTGTGAGAGTTCTTCGGTTGTTGATTGCAGCTTCATGAGATATTCTCCAGGTCATTCTCCTCTGGAATGGGTTGAGATGATCTGTGAGAGAGCCCATGTGTTGGGTGTGCTCATGTGATGGGTGTGCTTCAGACTCTGGACTCATTTGTGACGACATGTGGTTTCTTGTCTACTCCTCTAGACTGAGTTAAGATGACTTGAGATGGTCTCCTGCCTTGTACTCCTTTGGAATGAGTTGAGTCAGCATGAGATAGTCTCCTTCCTTGTACTCCTATGGACTTAGTTGATTTGTCTCGAGATGGTTCTCCAGATGGTACTCCTGTGGACTCAGTTGATTTAATCTGTTGAGAGTGACGTCCCTATGGTTGAGCACAGGTGGATGTTTCCCTAGTGGATGAGCACTAGAGGATGTGTTAGATCCCTTGCTATATTGTCAAAGAGTAATATTTTTTGTAACCCTAATTTGTATTATGAAGGGTACAATTTGTCCCCACCATGTAAAAGATAATTAATATTGTGTAATGATTAGTTATATTTTAAGTTGTTCAGGTGGCCCTATTGTGCCAATAGACACATCTATTTGATGTAATAATATGTGTATAAATAAAAGATAGATCCCCATTTTGGATCATCTCACACACATGCTCAACACATGGTCTAAATTTATGAGGACTGAAGTGCACACTTTCTAGGCACTAGTCCTTCTTGGTCATAGAAGAACCCTCTTGTGTGCTAGGGTTTGGTGGTGGATGGTGGCTCTTCTCTTAGAAATATAAGAAAAGGATTGTTGGTTTTTTCCCTTGGTTTAGAAGGGTTTTCCCAAGATACTTCTTATGTTCTTGTGCATGGTTATTCTTCTTGTGATCTTGGTTTACTACATCTAGTGCATTGTTGTTGCAGTAGTTATGGTTCAAGCTAATGATAAAATAAAATAAACTACATGTGCTCAAGATAAGCATCAAAATTCAACATGGTATTAGAGCAGTTCCTGAAGAAGACCATTGCACAATCAAGTGAAGGAAGGTCGTGGGAGGTTGAAAGTTGCTAGAACCCCTATCATAGGTGTAAAGGAGAGGGCGATATCCTCTCTTAAATTATGAATTGAAGTTTAAGGTTGGTCGCAAGACTATCAACCTTTGGTCAAGATCTACAGAGGGTCTTATAGGGAGACCACAGTAAGAAGAAACTCCTCTAGGTCCATTGCAACTAGAAGGATCTCTAAATTGACCCGTAACAAAAATTACAGACCAATTTTAAAGTTTTTTCTAAGGAAGTACTTTGGCATAAATTCGTATTTGTTCTGAGGTAAGTTAAGGATTATTTTGGAGAAAATCTCAGGGATATTAGGCTTGGTTTCTAGTGCTAGCTACATGAGTATTTAACCGAGCCTCAAATCTGTTTTCTACAAATCTAAGCTTTGTATTTTGTGCAAGTTACATGGGTGTTTTGATCAAGACCCACATATGTCTTGGGTGATAATATCAGAGTAACTAAGCCGAGTTTTAGGAGCATTCTTAGCGGAGATCAGATCTGTTTTTCAACATAGTTTATGAGTTTTTCAAAATCTATAATAGGAAAGATATGAAGAAGTTGGACCAAATTTTCTAAGGCTATAGGGCAGATATGAGGTTGTGTTAAAGGGAAGATATAAGAGTGAACTTCAACAAATATGGGAAACAAATATTTGAGGCTTGTCCAAGAAATTTAGAGGATAGATTTAAGGCTGTCCTAACACAGATATAATCTTGTTCTCAAGATCTAAAGCCAATCTCTGAGCACAAGTTTTTAGATTGCTATAGGAAGTATGTCTAAATATGAGTTTGAAGAATTGTTGAGTAAAATTCTGAAAACTTGTTTCAAAGATTAGTCCTTGAGGTGACTTTTGAGTGTGTGCTATAAGTGCATCTTATTCAAGCTCTAGTGAGGAGACTAGACTTGAAGCTAGTGATGTGAAATGTTTCAATCCCTTGTCACTATGTGAGAAGAGAGGAAAATAACTTTAGCCACCTCAAAATAATTCAAGGAATGCAAGAAAGAATGACGATAAGTTCTTCTCAGGAAGACCAAAAGAAATATTGAGCATGATTGCAGACTAAGGTAAGTTTTGTACTACTTCCCTTAATTGATTTAGTCATTACTCTGTAGTAGCTTGTTTTTTATAATGAAGGGTATTATCCCTAGTGTGGGAGCCCTCATAACTTGGACCATGATCCTTGGTACGGGAGTCCAAATTTTCTTGGTTGGTTATTATCCTAGTACAAGAGGCCATTTTGGTTGTTATCCCTATGGGAGGCCATCTTGGTTATTATCCTAGTACAAGAGGCCAAATTTTTCTTATTTCATTATTGGAGGACCATGATCCCTAGTACAGGAGTCCAAATTTTCTTTTTTAGTTATTATCCTAGTACAAGAGGCCATTTTGATTGTTATCCCTATGGGAGATCATTTGGTTATTATCCTAGTATGGGAGGCCAAAAAAGTACTGTAGAGTTAGTAGAGGACCTGAGAAGACATGAGATGTCTCTAGGATACCAACAAAGGAAAATGAACATGTTCATCCTTCCAACTTCATAGGGAGTCACTTGACTCAATGGGAGTCAAACTATTTGAGAAGAAGGAAGAAAAAATACCTTCTCCCCCTTCAACAGTTCAGAAGGAGATGTTTACTGATCTAGTTGATCATGTTGATCCTATAGATCTAGTTGATGTTACCATAGACATTGCATTAGGCCGGAAAAGGTCTACATGAGCTTGATAGACTCTGTTAGAGGAAGAGGGACATTCAACTCCTCATGGTACTTTCAAAGAGAGCAAGAGACCACATATATTTTAGAGCTATGTTTCATCTATGAGCCACATCATTGATATTGAACCTTCTTGTCATGGAGAAGCAACAAGACAACAATTTTGGAAATATTCCATGAACGAAGAGTATCAATCCATCTTGAAGAATGATGTGTGGGATATTGTTGCAAGATTGGAAGGGAAGTTTGTAGTGACTTCCAAGTGGATCTGTAAGATCAAAACATGCATTTGATGGAAGTGTTGAGAAGTACAAAGCAAGATTTATGGCTAGAGGATTCTCTCAGTTGGAGGGAATAGATTATGAGGAGACATTTTCTCCTGTTTCTCGATACACTGCCATCCGTATGATTATTTCCCTAGATGCATCCATGGGTTGGAGACTACATCATGTGGATGTAAAAGACAACCTTTCTCAATGGTTATATTTAGGAAGAAGTTTACATCAAGCAACCGGATGGATTTGTGACACATGAGAAGGAGTCTCATGTATTCAGGTTGAAGAAAGCCATGTATGGACTAAAGCAGACACCTCGTGCATGGTATGAGAATATTGATGGATACTTGATGAGTTTGGGCTTCAACAAGAGTGTTCATGATCCTAACCTATACTACCACATTGTTGGTGGTGAATGCCTGATTTTGGTTCTGTATATTGATGACTTATTCCTCACCGTTTCAGAAAGTCTTATTATTGAATGCAAGTGTGCATTGACTTCTGAATTAGAGATGCACTACTTCTTGGGACTAGAAGTATGGAAGAGGACTAATGAGATTTTCTTGATTCAAAGAAAATATACAATCGAGATATTGAAGAAATTTGGGATGAAAGACTGCAAATCCATGCCTATACTAATGGTGATGAATTTGAAGAATATGAACGAGGATTCTTCTTAGTCAGGAGAGATTTATCCACATATTTACAAACATCTGATTGGATCATTGATGTATATGGTTAACACTAGACTTGATATATTCTATGCAATTAGTGTACTTAGTCATTTTATGATTCAGTCGAGGCAGACACACTGGATAACAGGGAAATGTGTTGAGATATCTACGAGGCACAGTTGGTTATGGACTGAGATATGATTCCGGTGTAAACATGAGATTGCAGGGATATGCTGATGTAGATTGGGAAGGGAACAAAGTGGACCAGAAGAGCACATTCGGTTGTTGTTTTACCTTGGGGTCTACCATGGTTTCCTAGTGAACCAGGAAACAAAATTATGTGGCTTTGAGTACCGCAAAAGCAGAGTACATTGCATTATGTGTGGCATTCTGCGAATCAGTGTGGCTTCGCAATATCCTTGCAGACTTATTTGGTCATGAGATGGATTCCACCATTATCCATTGCGATAACCAAAGCTATGTGAAGCTCTCCAAGAATCTTGTGTTTCACGATAAATCGAAACACATTGAGATCAAATACCATTATATCAGAGATATGGTACAGAAGAAAGAAGTACATGTGCAATACCTTTCTACACATGAGCAAGTTGAAGATGTCTTAACCAACTCGCTTTCCATGACAAAGTTAGAGTACTTCCGTAAGAGACTTGGCCTGGTGGAGAATGCCTTCCTAGCTGAGAGGGAGTTTTTTTTATTTCATCTTCATGATACATTCTCAAGGTCATTCTCCTCTGGACTGAGTTGAGACGATTTTTGAGAGACCCCATGTGTTGGGTGTGCCAATGTGATGGGTGTGCATCAAAATCTGGACTAAGTTGTGATGACATGTGGTCTCTTTTCTACTCTTATGGACTGAGTTAAGATGACTTGAGATGGTCTCCTACCTTGTACTCCTTTGGACTGAGTTGAGTCGGCTTGAGATGGTCTCGTTCCTTGTACTCGTATGGACATAGTTGAGTCGGCTTGAGATGGTTCTCCAGATGGTACTCCTATGGACTTAGTTGAGTTAATTTGTTGAGAGTGATGTCCCTATGGCTGAGCATAGGTGGACGTGTCCCTAGTGGTTGAGCACTAGAGGATGTGTGAGATCCATTACTATATTGTCAAAGAGTAATATTTGTTGTAACCCTAATTTGTATTGTGAAGGGTACAAGTCGGCCCCACCATGTAAATGATAATCAATATTGTGTTTTGATTAATTATATTTTAAGTTGTTTAGGTTGGCCCTTTTGTGCCAATAGACACATCTATTTGATGTAATAATATGTGTATAAATAAGAGATAGATCCCCATTGTGGATCATATCACACACATGCACAATGCATGGTTTTAATTTATGAGGACTGAAGTGCACACTTTTCTAGGCACTAATCCTTCTTGGTCATAGAAGCACCCTCTTGTGTGATAGGGTTTGGTGGTGGATGGTGTCTCTTCTCTTGGAAATATAAGCAAAGTATTGATGGGTTTTTCCCTTGGTCTAGAAGGGTTTTCCCGGGATACTTCTTTTGTTCTTGTGCATGGTTATTCTTCTTTTGATCTTTGTTTACTAGAGCTAGTGCATTTTTTATGCAGTATTTATGGTTCAATCTAATGATAAAATGAAATAAATTACATGTTCTTGAGTGAAGCATCAAAATTAAACATCTTCTTTGCTAACTTCTGCTATCAAATTTTGATTGTCTTCCTAATTGACAAAATTTGGAAAAACATTTTCCAATGTGATTACTATTGCGATGGTGGATCTAGATTCCTCTTTGAAAAGGGTTTGAAAGTATTTTACCCCTTCGATTACTATTTCTGAAAAATATGTTTTCCAAAATCCATTGCAACCAACATTTTATCCTCCTTTTTTTTTCTCTATCTAGTAGAATTTCTCTTTTTATCTTCTAGAAATTTCATTTCATTTATTTTATCCAGGTGTTCTTCAATAGAGTCCTTTTGTCTTTCTTCTTCTTATAAATATAGAAATTTGCAATAGTTATTTTTAAAAAATTTCATATTAAATTAATCAAAAAATGAAAATTTCATACAGCTACTTAAGCTAAAAACATATTAAAAAATTACTTAAATTTACCATATAAACGATGATGTAAGTATGCTAATGGAAAAAATACTTTTCCCAATAAAATAAAAACTCTATCTCCTTTTATTATTAGTCCCTGCCATAGGCATAGAGGGACTATAGCGATCGATAAATCGTTGACCTGGCATTAGCTTGTGCGTTGACCAGAAATATTTCCCTATTATCTATTGTTGGAACAAGGGAAGTGAAAACATCGATTTTTATATAATAAAAAGTATCATGTTTGTCAAGATCTGATTGGACAAAGGATTGGAGGTCTTATTACCGCCTTTGCTATTCCCAATGTAAAATATGTTTGCATTTCCAAAGTATTTGGTAGTATATGGTATTTTTTGAATCATAAATTTTTTTATGCATTCGTCAAAGGTGGATTAATGCTACCATTAATTCGAATGTTTGGTTCAACATTTTATGCTAGGTAAATTGATGGCAATGTTTGATATGGTGGCATATCCAAAGTTTGGCTTTGCAATACATTCTTTGGTGTTCGAACTATTGTTACAAAAAATATATGAACTTATTTGGGATACGTCAGAGACTTGCCACATTGAATTTTTTTCTTAAATGTTTACAATGCATTTCTGACAGACTTAAATGTTTACCTAACAGGCTTGGTAGTGTTGAATGGTTACTTAGCACGCTTGTTACAAGACATTTTCTTCCGTTTTTAAAATTTATATGCTCCAGCGGCATTGCTGGTTCACTGGTCCATGCTTTCTCTTTTCATGGCACTGATTTCTTATTTGCATGTTCTCATTGTTCTTGCTTGCATGTTCGTGTTGTTGCAATTTTCATGTTTGGGTTTCTGCAGTCGCGATTGGAAGAGCCTCATTCCTGGGGGGGTGGTTGTTGCTTGTTCCCTTCTTCGTTGTATGTTTTTTATTGTTGCTTGACTCGACTTTGCAGGGTTCCGGTCCTATGCCTGCACTTGGGCCTTTTGGTGCTTCTTGGCTACGTTGTTATTTGGTGCTTTTTCTTGTTTGCCCAGGGTTTGCAATGTTGGGATGTTGCATCTACGGTTGGATATCTAGTTACATTTTTTTTCACTTTGGTTTGCATAGAATACTATTAAGATAAAATAATAAACTAAAGAATTGTAGGCGATGTAAATTGCATCTGTTATGCGTTGAAACAAAGTTTGTCGGACTCAAAATATATTTCATAGCTGCTGATGTGTTTTCCATGGATTCTGTGTTACTATGGTTTCATAGTTATGAGAGTGCCTTTTGTTGTGTGGGAGATATAGTTGTTCTATGCCTTTTACTTTCCTATTGTAAACTGCGTTTGACTCTAGTTTTTCATGTTTCTGTGGTCATTCTGAGCGACCGTCGTTCGGTTTCATACTTAGCCAGTTTTATGGACGTGGCTTCACGAATAGGTTCTATCGAAATATGAAAGGTCGTGTTCAATGTATACATTAGCTTTGTTGAATTAGTTTGTCTTTAAAAGAAGGCCTCCTGGACAGAAGAGAATGCAATTTATGAAATTATAGGTTTCCTGGATAACATAGGTTAATGATCACGACTTCTGGGAGTGGTGGGATGAAAATTGGGCTTATTAAGATAAAATAGCAGAGTAAAGAATTGCAGATGATGTCAATTGCATCTGTTACACTTTGAAGCAGAGTTTGTTGAGCTCAAAATATATTTCATAATTGTCGATTCTTTTTCCATGGATTTTGTGTTACTACGGTTTCATAGTTATGAAATTGCCTTTTGTTGTGTGGGAGATATAGTTGTTCTCTCCCTTTTACTTTCCTATTGTAAACTGCGTTCGACTGTAGTTTCTCGCGCTTCTNTATTCCCAATGTAAAATATGTTTGCATTTCCAAAGTATTTGGTAGTATATGGTATTTTTTGAATCATAAATTTTGTTATGCATTCGTCAAAGGTGGATTAATGCTACCATTAATTCGAATGTTTGGTTCAACATTTTATGCTAGGTAAATTGATGGCAATGTTTGATATGGTGGAATATCCAAAGTTTGGCTTTGCAATACATTCTTTGGTGTTCGAACTATTGTTACAAAAAATATATGAACTTATTTGGGATACGTCAGAGACCTGCCACATTGAATTTTTTTCTTAAATGTTTACAATGCATTTCTGACAGACTTAAATGTTTACCTAACAGGCTTGGTAGTGTTGAATGGTTACTTAGCACGCTTGTTACAAGAAATTTTCTTCCGTTTTTAAAATTTATATGCTCCAGCGGCATTGCTGGTTCACTGGTCCATGCTTTCTCTTTTCATGGCACTGATTTCTTATTTGCATGTTCTCATTGTTCTTGCTTGCATGTTCGTGTTGTTGCAATTTTCATGTTTGGGTTTCTGCAGTCGCGATTGGAAGAGCCTCATTCCTGGGGGGGTGGTTGCTGCTTGTTCCCTTCTTCGTTGTATGTTTTTTATTGTTGCTTGACTCGACTTTGCAGGGTTCTGGTCCTATGCCTGCACTTAGGCCTTTTGGTGCTTCTTGGCTGCGTTGTTATTTGGTGCTTTTTCTTGTTTGCCCAGGGTTTGCAATGTTGGGATGCTGCATCTACGGTTGGATCTCTGGTTACATTTTTTTTCACTTTGGTTTGCATAGAATACTATTAAGATAAAATAATAAACTAAAGAATTGTAGGCGATGTAAATTGCATCTGTTATGCGTTGAAACAAAGTTTGTCAGACTCAAAATATATTTCATAGCTGCCGATGTGTTTTCCATGGATTCTGTGTTACTATGGTTTCATAGTTATGAAAGTGCCTTTTGTTGTGTGGGAGATATAGTTGTTCTATGCCTTTTACTTTCCTGTTGTAAACTGCGTTTGACTCTAGTTTTTCATGTTTCTGTGGTCATTCTGAGCGACCGTCGTTCGGTTTCATACTTAGCCAGTTTTATGGACGTGGCTTCACGAATAGGTTCTATCGAAATATGAAAGGTCGTGTTCAATGTATACATTAGCTTTGTTGAATTAGTTTGTCTTTAAAAGAAGGCCTCCTGGACAGAAGAGAATGCAATTTATGAAATTATAGGTTTCCTGGATAACATAGGTTAATGATCACGACTTCTGGGAGTGGTGGGATGAAAATTGGGCTTATTAAGATAAAATAGCAGAGTAAAGAATTGCAGATGATGTCAATTGCATCTGTTACACTTTGAAGCAGAGTTTGTTGAGCTCAAAATATATTTCATAATTGTCGATTCTTTTTCCATGGATTTTGTGTTACTACGGTTTCATAGTTATGAAATTGCCTTTTGTTGTGTGGGAGATATAGTTGTTCTCTCCCTTTTACTTTCCTATTGTAAACTGCGTTCGACTGTAGTTTCTCGCGCTTCTGTGGTCATTCCAAGTGATTGCATTTCATTTGCATACTATGACAGGTCGTGTGTGGTGTATACATCATCTTTCCCGAATTAGTTTTCTTTAAAAAAAAGCCTCCTGGATATAAGAGAATGCAATTTATGAAGTTATAGTTTTCTTGGACAACATAGGATAATGATCGCGAGTTCTCAGGGTGGCGGGCTGATAATTGGGCTTATGTTGTTCTATGCCCTGCAAATAGCATGGAGAGTTTTGCGATCATTCCGATCGGCCGTCGTTCGGTTGCATACCTAGCCATTTTTATGGACGCGGCTTGGCGGATTGGTGGTATCGAACTATGGTGTATACATTAGCATTTCCGAATTAGTTTTGTTTAAAGGAAGGGCTCCCGGACAAAAGACATTGAAATTTATCAAATTATAGGTTTCCTGGACAACATAAATTAAACATAGGAAATATGTAATTTTATAAAGTAGATATATAAAGAATGCATGGAGCCCTCGTCCCATAGTTAGCCAGTTTTTGCATCGCGAGTTCTCGGGGTGGGCGGCTGAAAATTGATAATCAGAGAGTTCCCTGATATACAAATTGACCATCGGACTTGCGGACTATTTGAATTTGAAGGCCGTCGTGTCCAAAAAAATTAGCATTGCCAAAACAGTTTACTTTACATACGTCGTTTTACATACCTTGGTGGACAAAAAAACACACAAAAAAAATAGTAAGCATTTTTTGGATCGCAGGTTCTCGGGGTGGCGGGCTCTAACTTCGGACACTGTTGTTTTGTGTCCTACAAATAGCATAGATAGTTCCTCGATATACAAATAGACAATCGGACTTGTGGACTATTTGAATTTCAAGGGCTCATGTGCAAAAAAAATAGCATTCTCGAATTACTTTTCTTTACATACGTTCTACATACACTCGTCGACAAAAACAAAAAAATAGTAGTAACATCTGTTACATAGGGCTCCATCCCTGCTACATTCAGCGCTTCCCAATACACATTAAATATGCTTTCAAAAGCCAGAATCGACCAGACAGGTTCAAAAAGATGGGCTTTAATAACTGGAAAGCTCGAGGACATTTCCCATTAAAATAAATAGACAAGATAATATTCAACCCTTCCTTGTTTTTTATTTTGAACAGGCAGGGAAAGCTGAAGACTCAAATGCAACATAGTTCCACGGTTATTAGATACTCAATTTGCATTCTCGCTATGGCTTCTGCCAATGAGTTGTCCATCATATATGACCTTCTTTTTAGGTTGTCAGGTGTTTTTTCCCCTTTACTCGAATAATAAAAATGTCATTGAATTTGAAGAACATTGAGTACTAAAGTGCCTTATCTATGAAAGTGCCTTTTTGCCTGCATTTTGAATTTGCGGTTTTTATTTTTATTTTTTGCTTCTGCATTTTTAGTTTTCTTAAAAGCTTCAGCATAGTTCATGAACGTGTCGCCCACAGAGGGCTTAACGTCATGTCCCTCTTTAATATTGTGCATTTTGAAATCATGGGCTTTAATAACTGAAAATCTCGAGGACATTTCCCATTAAAATAAATAGACATACAAATATTATGGGATTTGGTAATTTCTTTTTGCCTGCATTTTGAATTTGCGAAAATAGTGGTTTTTTTTCATTAAAAGCTTCAGCATAATTCACGAACATGTCGCCCACAGAGGCCTTCACGTCATGTCCCTCTTTAATATTGTGCATTTCGAAATGATGGGCTTTAATAACTGGAAAGCTTGAGGACATCTGCCATTAAAATGATTAGACAGTCGAATATTATGGGATCTGGTAATTTCTTTTTGCTTGCATTTTGAATTTGCGAAAATACTTTTTTTTTTTTTTTTTCTTGTGCAATTTTAGTTTTCTTAAAAGCTTCAGCATAGTTCACAAACGTGTGACCTAAAGAGGCCTTGATGTCATGTCCCTCTTTAACATTGTGCATATCTTAGATGTCAAATTTGAGAATCTGCTTGAATATGGGAATTTTAATACGTGTTGCTAGTCACTATTCAGTGTACATATTCAAAAAGATTGGCATTAATAATTGAAAATATCGAGAACATATGTCATTAAATAGTGACCATCCAGCCTTGATTTTAAATACTTATNACAAAAGACATTGAAATTTATCAAATTATAGGTTTCCTGGACAACATAAATTAAACATAGGAAATATGTAATTTTATAAAGTAGATATATAAAGAATGCATGGAGCCCTCGTCCCATAGTTAGCCAGTTTTTGCATCGCGAGTTCTCGGGGTGGGCGGCTGAAAATTGATAATCAGAGAGTTCCCTGATATACAAATTGACCATCGGACTTGCGGACTATTTGAATTTGAAGGCCGTCGTGTCCAAAAAAATTAGCATTGCCAAAACAGTTTACTTTACATACGTCGTTTTACATACCTTGGTGGACAAAAAAACACACAAAAAAAATAGTAAGCATTTTTTGGATCGCAGGTTCTCGGGGTGGCGGGCTCTAACTTCGGACACTGTTGTTTTGTGTCCTACAAATAGCATAGATAGTTCCTCGATATACAAATAGACAATCGGACTTGTGGACTATTTGAATTTCAAGGGCTCATGTGCAAAAAAAATAGCATTCTCGAATTACTTTTCTTTACATACGTTCTACATACACTCGTCGACAAAAACAAAAAAATAGTAGTAACATCTGTTACATAGGGCTCCATCCCTGCTACATTCAGCGCTTCCCAATACACATTAAATATGCTTTCAAAAGCCAGAATCGACCAGACAGGTTCAAAAAGATGGGCTTTAATAACTGGAAAGCTCGAGGACATTTCCCATTAAAATAAATAGACAAGATAATATTCAACCCTTCCTTGTTTTTTATTTTGAACAGGCAGGGAAAGCTGAAGACTCAAATGCAACATAGTTCCACGGTTATTAGATACTCAATTTGCATTCTCGCTATGGCTTCTGCCAATGAGTTGTCCATCATATATGACCTTCTTTTTAGGTTGTCAGGTGTTTTTTCCCCTTTACTCGAATAATAAAAATGTCATTGAATTTGAAGAACATTGAGTACTAAAGTGCCTTATCTATGAAAGTGCCTTTTTGCCTGCATTTTGAATTTGCGGTTTTTATTTTTAT
Organism: Picea glauca; assembly: GCA_000966675.3. Taxonomy (NCBI): domain Eukaryota; kingdom Viridiplantae; phylum Streptophyta; class Pinopsida; order Pinales; family Pinaceae; genus Picea; species Picea glauca. Next base: position 148,184 of record JZKD02S1604992.1, on the reverse strand, counting down.
TTTTTGCTTTTGCATTTTTAGTTTTCTTAAAAGCTTCAGCATAGTTCATGAACGTGTCGCCCACAGAGGGCTTAATGTCATGTCCCTCTTTAATATTGTGCATTTTGAAATCATGGGCTTTAATAACTGAAAATCTTGAGGACATTTCCCATTAAAATAAATAGACATACAAATATTATGGGATTTGGTAATTTCTTTTTGCCTGCATTTTGAATTTGCAAAAATAGTGGTTTTTTTTCATTAAAAGCTTCAAAATAATTCACGAACATGTCGCCCACAGAGGCCTTCACGTCATGTCCCTCTTTAATATTGTGCATTTCGAAATGATGGTCTTTAATAACTGGAAAGCTTGAGGACATCTTCCATTAAAATGATTAGACAGTCGAATATTATGGGATCTAGTAATTTCTTTTTGCTTGCATTTTGAATTTGCGAAAATACTTCGTCTTTTTTTTTCTTGTGCAATTTTAGTTTTCTTAAAATCTTCAGCATAGTTCACAAACGTGTGACCTAAAGAGGCCTTGATGTCATGTCCCTCTTTAACATTGTGCATATCTTAGATGTCAGATTTGAGAATCTGCTTGAATATGGGAATTTTAATACATGTTGCTAGTCACTATTCAGTGTACATATTCAAAAAGATTGGCATTAATAATTGAAAATATCGAGAACATATGTCATTAAATAGTGACCATCCAGCCTTGATTTTAAATACTTATTTCCATTTCTCTCTATCATCAAAGAGTTGAGCTTTAGGGTGCCTTCGTTCTAATGTTCCTAGTCATGGACATGTAAGACAACTTAGAGATGCGATTGAGGGGCAAATGAAAGAAGAGAGACTGGTTTTATGTGACGTGAGATTTGAGTAAAAAAAACTCTATTATACAAGAGAAAATTAGAGAGGACGAAAAAAAAAGAACAAGTATGTTTGGTATTCTCCCTGTGTTCGATGCTTTGGTTGGTTGAAAAGGCTACCTGGAGATTTGTTTGTTGAACTTCTTTGTTTTCTTGCTGGGAATTGTAATGGATTTTTAGGTCACCTACAAAATAGTTCTTTGTTTAAGTATATAGCTTCTTCCAACAACACAGATTTGGCCACTGTATCGAATTGTAGAGATCACACAAGTATTTGTCTTCCTCAGAGGTTGGTAACAGAATCTGTATGGGTGGATAAAATGACATATTATCACTACAAGAGTTTCTATTTCATAGTTTGATGACCTACATGTGGCTATGGTAGCTGACTTGACAGAAATCCATGTTCTTTGTCAAATTTTGTTCGATTTCCTCTAGATGTAGTTGTAGAGTCCACATATTTGGTGTCACCTCCGAGCATTCCAGACCTTTCTGTGGTCCACCATACCTCCCCCGCTATGAGGAAATATATATTTTGATGCTATCTGCAACATTTGATACACTTGCCAGACCTGCGTTGGTGCATTCTGCAGCATTTGATGCACTTGCCACACCTCATCTACCTGAAGAAGTTATGTACCTCAACAGATTTTCATTTTGCATCTGGGTTGGACGTTTCTTCCAATTTACTGTAATAAAGCAAAGAAGTTCCACATACAAATCCTCAAGCAGGATTCTCAACCAAATAGAGGATTGAATACAAGGAGAATACCAGTCACTATATACTTGAATTTTTTTCCCTTGCCTTAACTGTTGTGACATAAAACGACTCCGTTCACTTTGAAATTGACTTGAATCTCATTTCTAAGTTGTCTCAGATGTGAATGCCCGGGAACATTGCAAAGAAAACACATTAAACCCCAACTTTTCGACAGTAGAAGGAAATTAATACTTGACAAATAATTGAATGTTGAATAAGTATCCATTGCAAGAAGGCCATATATGGAAGAAACAAGGTATTCAAAAAATTGGGATAGATGTACTTTGTAGCACCGATTAAGTACAAATCCCAAAATTGATATTCAACTCATTTTTTACGAATAAAGAGTTTGAACGTCAAGAAAAGTGTGAATAAGCTTCATCAATGTACATATCTTTAATTGGTCGACGACAGGTGAAATCGCAATCATTGTCACAAATAGCCTCAACTGTATTTTGTAACACATCTTATTTGAATATAGAATAATTTCGGTTTATTTCTTAATAGTATTTTCCAATATCTGGTATTTGTTTTAATTGTATTTTATACCTTATTCCCCTGTGTCGTTAAACATGAAGGACAAGCTTTTGTTTCTACTGCTCACTACTTCAATCTAAATAAAACCTGGTCTGTTCTTTCTTTACATTTTACATTTAAAAATATTTTTTCATAGGCCATACTTATGTGGTGTCGACTCTGTATTTAAAGAAAGAAATTGGAGGACCCGTTCTACTCCCATTCTTCAGGTTCCGTAAATAGAATGAATTCATGAGTTACAACAAGGAAGCTGAACTGTTGACGCAATGTTCCTGTGAAGTATGTTGGATATATTTCAGCTTGTTCTATTTGATAATATCTGTGCATATATACTAATATCAATACTATTGGAAAAAATACAGAAAACTTCCTCTTCGGCAAAGCTTAGGCAGTTATGTTTGGGTTTGCGATATTAAACAAATATGTCCATTGTTCCATCATATACATCTTGCAGCCTAGGAACTTCTGTAGTTTGCAATTTATGCTTTAATTACTTAAAGTCACAACAAATTTTGATTGCCTTTAATTTAATTTAGATATTGATGTTTATGGAGNGTTTCTATTTCATAGTTTGATGACCTACATGTGGCTATGGTAGCTGACTTGACAGAAAGCCATGTTCTTTGTCAAATTTTGTTCGATTTCCTCTAGATGTAGTTGTAGAGTCCACATATTTGGTGTCACCTCCGAGCATTCCAAACCTTTCTGTGGTCCACCATACCTCCCCCGCTATGAGGAAATATATATTTTGATTCCATCTGCAACATTTGATACACTTTCCAGACCTGTGTTGGTGCATTCTGCAGCATTTGATGCACTTGCCACACCTCAGCTACCTGAAGAAGTTATGTACCTCAACAGATTTTCATTTTGCATCTGGGTTGGACGTTTCTTCCAATTTACTGTAATAAAGCAAAGAAGTTCCACATACAAATCCTCAAGAAGGCTTCTCAACCAAATAGACGATTGAATACAGGGAGAATACCAGTCACTATATACTTGAATTTTTTTCCCTTGCCTTAACTGTTGTGACATAAAACGACTCCGTTCACTTTGAAATTGACTTGAATCTCATTTCTAAGTTGTCTCAGATGTGAATGCCCGGGAACATTGCAAAGAAAACACATTAAACCCCAACTTTTCGACAGTAGAAGGAAATTAATACTTGACAAATAATTGAATGTTGAATAAGTATCCATTGCAAGAAGGCCATATATGGAAGAAACAAGGTATTCAAAAAATTGGGATAGATGTACTTTGTAGCACCGATTAAGTACAAATCCCAAAATTGATATTCAACTCATTTTTTACGAATAAAGAGTTTGAACGTCAAGAAAAGTGTGAATAAGCTTCATCAATGTACATATCTTTAATTGGTCGACGACAGGTGAAATCGCAATCATTGTCACAAATAGCCTCAACTGTATTTTGTAACACATCTTATTTGAATATAGAATAATTTCGGTTTATTTCTTAATAGTATTTTCCAATATCTGGTATTTGTTTTAATTGTATTTTATACCTTATTCCCCTGTGTCGTTAAACATGAAGGACAAGCTTTTGTTTCTACTGCTCACTACTTCAATCTAAATAAAACCTGGTCTGTTCTTTCTTTACATTTTACATTTAAAAATATTTTTTCATAGGCCATACTTATGTGGTGTCGACTCTGTATTTAAAGAAAGAAATTGGAGGACCCGTTCTACTCCCATTCTTCAGGTTCCGTAAATAGAATGAATTCATGAGTTACAACAAGGAAGCTGAACTGTTGACGCAATGTTCCTGTGAAGTATGTTGGATATATTTCAGCTTGTTCTATTTGATAATATCTGTGCATATATACTAATATCAATACTATTGGAAAAAATACAGAAAACTTCCTCTTCGGCAAAGCTTAGGCAGTTATGTTTGGGTTTGCGATATTAAACAAATATGTCCATTGTTCCATCATATACATCTTGCAGCCTAGGAACTTCTGTAGTTTGCAATTTATGCTTTAATTACTTAAAGTCACAACAAATTTTGATTGCCTTTAATTTAATTTAGATATTGATGTTTATGGAGAGCCATTGTTTGTTGATGTCATTTCAACGAATACAAGATGAATATATGATAAGGAATCTATCTCGTTGAGACCACAATGCAAATTCATGTTTCTTGTTGCACTATGTACATCTTGCAGTCAAAATTTTCCTGGTTTCAACGAAATGTGCGAGCCGAAGAGAATCTTGCAAATTGGGAGATCATTTGCATTTGAAACAGAAACAATCCATTAATATATATTAGTATGAATACTATTCATATAAATACGAAAACTTTCTCCATTGATAGATACTAGTATGAATACTATTGAAATAGATATCAAAACTTCGTCTTGGCCAATACTTAGCTAGTTATCTGGACACCGGGCCCCGAGTTTGCGGTATCCAACACCTATGTACCCTGTTTCTTCATATACATGTTGCAGGAAAAGAACTTCAGTGATGTGCACTTAATTCTTTTACTAGTGAGAAGCCAGCAGAGGTTTGAAAACATTGCCATTAATAAACGAAAAAAAAAGAAGGTTTTCTCAACTCTCAGATACTTATCTCTTTTCCCATTTTTCTTTTCTCGTCCATTATGGATTTTTGGTTTTATACTTAGTTGTCTTTCTATGTATGGTGGGATAACATGTCTTCATCTCCATCTATATCCTCGCAAGACGGATCCAACCGACCGCTGTTCCATTCCATACTTAGCCAATTTTATGCCCGTCGCTACGGGGCCGACGCTTGCGAGCCCGACTGCTTATCGTTCCGCTATATACATATTGCACTGAAAACATATGTGATCTACAATTCTACCATGGGTTCCTCGTATACATTAACTTCGTTCAAAGTATCTGTTGTTGATTTGCATCCCTAGCAACTTTGCATCCTTCCTGACATACATCAACAATGGTCTTACCAGTGACAAGTGAACACAGTGGTACGAAAGATACTTCTATGATCTGCAATCCATGCCTTAACATCTCCATCTATATCCTTGCACGATGGATCCGACTGACCGTTGTTCCTTTTCATACTTAGCCAATTTTATGCCCACCACTGCGGGGATGGCGGTTGCGAAATGAACTGCTTATCATTCCTCTATATACATATTGCACTCAAAACATTCGTGNATACATCTTGCAGCCTAGGAACTTCTGTAGTTTGCAATTTATGCTTTAATTACTTAAAGTCACAACAAATTTTGATTGCCTTTAATTTAATTTAGATATTGATGTTTATGGAGAGCCATTGTTTGTTGATGTCATTTCAACGAATACAAGATGAATATATGATAAGGAATCTATCTCGTTGAGACCACAATGCAAATTCATGTTTCTTGTTGCACTATGTACATCTTGCAGTCAAAATTTTCCTGGTTTCAACGAAATGTGCGAGCCGAAGAGAATCTTGCAAATTGGGAGATCATTTGCATTTGAAACAGAAACAATCCATTAATATATATTAGTATGAATACTATTCATATAAATACGAAAACTTTCTCCATTGATAGATACTAGTATGAATACTATTGAAATAGATATCAAAACTTCGTCTTGGCCAATACTTAGCTATTTATCTGGACACCAGGCCCCGAGTTTGCGGTATCCAACACCTATGTACCCTGTTTCGTCATATACATGTTGCAGGAAAAGAACTTCAGTGATGTGCACTTAATTCTTTTACTAGTGAGAAGCCAGCAGAGGTTTGAAAACATTGCCATTAATAAACGAAAAAAAAAAGGTTTTCTCAACTCTCAGATACTTATCTCTTTTCCCATTTTTCTTTTCTCGTCCATTATGGCTTTTTGGTTTTATACTTAGTTGTCTTTCTATGTATGGTGGGCTAACATGTCTTCATCTCCATCTATATCCTCGCAAGACGGATCCAACCGACCGCTGTTCCATTCCATACTTAGCCAATTTTATGCCCGCCGCTACGGGGTCGGCGCTTGCGAGCCCGACTGCTTATCGTTCCGCTATATACATATTGCACTGAAAACATATGTGATCTACAATTCTACCACGAGTTCCTCGTATACATTAACTTCGTTCAAAGTATCTGTTGTTGATTTGAATCCCTAGCAACTTTGCATCCTTCCTGACATACATCAACAATGGTCTTACCAGTGACAAGTGAACACACTGGTACGAAAGATACTTCTGTGATCTGCAATCCATGCCTTAACATCTCCATCTATTTCCTTGCACGATGGATCCTACTAACCGTTGTTCCTTTTCATACTTAGCCAATTTTATGCCCACCACTGCGGGGATGGCGGTTGCGAAATGAACTGCTTATCATTCCTCTATATACATATTGCACTCAAAACATTCGTGATCTACAATTCCACTGCGGGTTCCTTGTATACATTAAGTTCGTTCAAAGTATCTGTTGTTGCTTTCCATCCCTAGCAACTTCACATCCTTCTTGATATACATCAGAAATGTTGTTACTAGTGGCAAGTGGACACAGTGGTACGAAATATACTTTTGTGATCTGCACTTTATGCGTTAACTGGTGAGAAATCAGCAGGGATTCGCAAGCATTTTCATTAATAAGAAAACACTAGATGTTCTTCTGCGAGATACTTGGTTCTTTTTCCCTTCTTTTCTTCCTGTGTATTATCTAGAATTCCACTGCGAACTTCTCCGTCCTTTTTCCCTTATTTTCTTTCTGTGTATTATGGGACTATAAAATATGGACATGATATTTTATAGAACATGTACAAATTCTGCATTCCATACCTAGCGACATTTTGGATTGCGGGTTCTCGACCGGCCRGCCRGGCTCAAAATTGGGCCTTCATTATTCCGTGCCCTACAAATAGCACCCTAAGTTMCGTGATATACAAATTGACAAGCACACCTGTGGACTGGCTAACTCAACATTACACTTCTATTGTTATGTTTCCTCCAAACAACKCTCCTAGTTTCGCGATATAGAAATTGACACAYGGAGTGCAGGACTGGYGGGGTGGAGATTGTCATTGTTTATGGATGCTAATCCCTATGAAGTATCTAACAGTATCTAAAAAKTTATTTTAGTTTTTATTTTTTCCCTGTATAACAGTATCTAAAAAATTATTTTGAATACTAAAATAGCTCTTAGTAGTGACAACTGGACACAGAGGTACGAATCAGTTGGGATTGCACTCTCCATAATATACAAATTGACTACCAGATTTTGACATCGTCTGCTCTTCCATGTTACAGATTATGCATTCCAATGTTCGGAGCGATACAATTAGAAGGTCTGGGCCTCGCCTCCTTTGCAGACACTTTCTCAACCTGTTTTGGATCCTCCTGTTTCCCGGTTCACGAAATATGCAGCTCTAGCATTGGCAAGTTGACATATGTTTATCTCCATCTATATAATTAGACAACAAATCTGACCGACCGTTGTTTCTTCCGATGCTTTCAATATGTTTCTCCATTATATACATCTTCCACTCTAAATTTTCGTGACCTACAATTCCACTACTAACTACTCTGTTCTTTTTCCCTTTTTTTTCTTCCCATGTATTATGGGACTATAAAGTATGGACATGATATCTTATAGAGCATGTACTAATTCCCATGATATTTTATAGAGCATGTACAAATTCCTCATTCGATATCTAGCGACATTTTGGATCACGGGTTCTAGGGTGGGCCGGCTCAAACTTGGACCTTCATTGTTCTATGGCCTACAAATAGCACCCATAGTTCTGTGACATATAAATTGGCAAGCAAAATTGTGGAGTGGCTGAATCAACATTGCACTTCCATTGTTTTGTGTCCTCCAAACAACACTCGCAGTTCCGTGATACACAAATTGACACACAGAATGCAGGACTGGCGGGGTGGAGATTGCCATTGTTTACGGATGCTAGTCCCTATGAACTATCTAACAGTATCTAAAAAAATATTTTGAATACTAAATTAGCTCTTAGTATTGACAACTGGACACAAAGGTATGAAACAGTTGGGATTGCACTCTCTGCAATATACAAATTGACTATCGGATTTCGACATCGTCCACTCTTCTGTGTTACAGATTATGCATTCAAATGTTTGGAGCGATACAATTAGAAGGTCCGGGACTCGCCTCCTTTGCAGACACCTTCTCACCCTGTTTTGGATTCTCCTGTTGTCGGGTTCACGAAATCTACAATTCCAGTGCGGTCACTCTACGACTGCTCACAAATGTTTCAAAGTATCTCTCGCTGCCTTCCATCCCCACTAACTTCCTGTGCTTCCAACTGTCCTACCATATCCTCTTCACTGTTATGTGTATTGCACTCAAAAATTTATGAGACATACAATTTGACCCTTGTGCCCTCACTCTCAATGATTGTACGTTGCAACCCTATTTTGTAGCTATCTTTTTTCCCCTGCCCGCAACCTTCGTACTTTCTTACTATGCGATTAGAAACCTTTCATGCTAACAGCTGGCCATGCAGGAACCGTCAACATTGTCATTAATGGCAAAAAACCTCGAGGATATCTCCCATTATTACGCATTAAACCAATATGTGTGGAGAGTTATTTGTCCCTTCCGATTGTTCATCTCCAACACGCGTCCTCATGTTGGGCCGCTCAAGAAATCTACAATGCTCAATCACTCATTGCAATATCCAATGTGCTGGCATTTCTATGTATGCAATTAGTACTGTTTAATTTTAACAAATCATCATGCAATAGTTGTCCAAATTGTCATTAATCAACGAAAGTCTCGAGGACATATCCCATTCACATGCTTTCAACCAAAATTTGTGCAGGGTTATATTATCCGTTCCAACTTTTCATTTCATTCATCAGCTGGAGAAAATAAATGTTCTTGTAGACTTATGGCACCAGGTTGACAATAGTTTTGTGGAGATATAGTAAATATGTTCGCACAAGAGGACCTAGAGCTTTCAGTGGTCCAGGGAATAATTTTACTATTCATCCCGTTCCGCCCAAAACAAAGTGATTTGGACCTCTGGAATCGCTCATGCAGGTTGTGTTCCTGAGGTTTTTGACTCTAAGGAGGTGGTCTCTTGGTGTGACAAAAAATATATTCCAGGCCAAAGAATTATTCCACTGCACGACCATTCTCCTATTTCTTTATTGCCTCGACTCTTCTGCGAGATGTTAAAATTGTTGAACCCAACATTAGCGTTCAAAGGACAAGACTGCAAACAGTTTCTAGAAAAACATCATAACTGGTTGGACATCTTAGCGGACTTCCTCGAAGACCTGACAACAGTTCCTGAAGATATTACAAGGTTGTAGGTAAGTTCCTTTAGAAATCCATTCCGGGAAATTGCTTGGTTGGTTACAAGAATAACGGGACAGGCATCCACATCAAGCATTTCCCATATAATTATTTATATTTTGTATTTCACAGTCAAGGAACAATACATTTTCGATTGGGGGAAGCTAATTTCNTCTGTGACATACAAATTGGCAAGAAAACTTGTGGAGTGGCTGACTCAACATTGCACTTCCATTGGTTTGTGTCCTCCAAACAACACTCACAGTTCCGTGATACACAAATTGACACATAGAATGCAGGACTGGCGGGGTGGAGATTGCCATTGTTTACGGATGCTAGTCCCTATGAACTATCTAACAGTATCTAAAAAAATATTTTGAATACTAAATTAGCTCTTAGTACTGACAACTGGACACAAAGGTATGAAACAGTTGGGATTGCACTCTCTGCAATATACAAATTGACTATCGGATTTCGACATCGTCCACTCTTCCGTGTTACAGATTATGGATTCAAATGTTTGGAGCGATACAATTAGAAGGTCCGGGACTTGCCTCCTTTGCAGCCACCTTCTCACCCTGTTTTGGATTCTCATGTTGCCGGGTTCACGAAATCTACAATTCCAGTGCGGTCACTCTACGACTGCTCACAAATGTTTCAAAGTATCTCTCGCTGCCTTCCATCCCCACTAACTTCCTGTGCTTCCAGCTGTCCTACCATATCCTCTTCAGTATTATGTGTATTGCACTCAAAAATTTATGAGACATACAATTTGACCCTTGTGCCCTCACTCTCAATGATTGTACGTTGCAACCCTACTTTGTAGCTATCTTTTTTCCCCTGCCCGCAACCTTCGTACTTTCTTACTATGCGATTAGAAACCTTTCATGCTAACAGTTGGCCATGCAGGAACCGTCAACATTGTCATTAATGGCCAAAAACCTTGAGGAGATCTCCCATTATTACGCATTAAACCAATATGTGTGGAGAGTTATTTGTCCCTTCCGATTGTTCATCTCCAACACGCGTCCTCATGTTGGGCCTCTCAAGAAATCTACAATGCTCAATCACTCATTGAAATATCCAATGTGCTGGCATTTCTATGTATGCAATTAGTACTGTTTAATTTTAACAAATCATCATGCAATAGTCGTTTAAATTGTCATTAATCAACGAAAGTCTCGAGGACATATCCCATTCACACGCTTTCAACCAAAATTTGTGCAGGGTTATATTATCCGTTCCAACTTTTCATTTCATTCATCAGCTGGAGAAAATAAATGTTCTTGTAGACTTATGGCACCAGGTTGACAATAGTTTTGTGGAGATATAGTAAATATGTTCGCACAAGAGGACCTAGAGCTTTCAGTGGTCCAGGGAATAATTTTACTATTCATCCCGTTCCGCCCAAAACAAAGTGATTTGGACCTCTGGAATCGCTCATGCAGGTTGTGTTCCTGAGGTTTTTGACTCTAAGGAGGTGGTCTCTTGGTGTGACAAAAAATATATTCCAGGCCAAAGAATTATTCCACTGCACGACCATTCTCCTATTTCTTTATTGCCTCGACTCTTCTGCGAGATGTTAAAATTGTTGAACCCAACATTAGCGTTCAAAGGACAAGACTGCAAACAGTTTCTAGAAAAACATCATAACTGGTTGGACATCTTAGCGGACTTCCTCGAAGACCTGACAACAGTTCCTGAAGATATTACAAGGTTGTAGGTAAGTTCCTTTAGAAATCCATTCCGGGAAATTGCTTGGTTGGTTACAAGAATAACGGGACAGGCATCCACATCAAGCATTTCCCATATAATTATTTATATTTTGTATTTCACAGTCAAGGAACAATACATTTTCGATTGGGGGAAGCTAATTTCGATTGAGCTTTGCTCCCAGTTGTCACAATTCAAAGAATCGAATAAATTTTATATGTCATCCTACTTGATTTTCACAATTGTTTATTGTTGTCTATTTCCAAAACTTTCTCTTTCCAATAAAATAAACTGTGGATTTGACCCAGTAACATTCTAACACAAGGCCCTATGGAGACACAAGGCCTCCCATTGTTTTTATGAAGTTTTTAATGGTTTTGTCTCGGTTTTCAAATATTTACTGTTAGGCAAGGATGCTTCGCGGATGTCTAGCCAGGAAACCAAGTTTTTGAACAGGAAGGGCACACTTGAGCAAGAGGAAAATCATAGTGTCCTCATGGTATTTGGCTCTAAGGAAAATCATGCCTTCCTTCCATGCCACATCACTGGTTGCATTTTTTCCATGACAAGAAAAAAAAATAGTTCATTCCTCTTCCCTGGAAAGTCGAAGACTTCGTGTGCAGAAACATCAACAAGATTGACGAGTTTTCCACCCATTTCAAGAAAATGAACCTAACATACTGATCCGGATTTATGTAGGAACAC
>JZKD02S1604992.1:85153-109391 GCA_000966675.3 Picea glauca | reverse complement strand
GTAAATCTGTGTCTCTCTTGTATTGTGTATCTTCTGTGTTTTGTTTCCGCATTTGTTTTATTTTATTGCTCCGCGGTCCTATTTTTCTAACATTTACCCTCTAATTTTTTGGCAAAAGAATGAAATAATGATTAGGATTTTCATTTATAAAAACAGACATTTTGAAAATATAAATTTTCAGTTCATTTTTTCTATATATTTTGGCACATTGATTTGGTTTGGTAATTTTTGTTTTTTTTACCCTTTAACGGTGCACCTAACAGTAAGATACACCGATGCATTTGTTATATGAGCACTTGTGAAATTTGTTATTGGTGGAGCATTGGTGCTCTTTATTATTAGGGGAGCACCAGTGCACTGTATTATTCGTGAGCACTGACAATATTTTAGTATTTTATATTAATAGCAGTTATCATTGCGCTTTATTGTTAAGCATCGGTGCATTATATTTTGGAACTCCCCGATGAACTTTTTTATTGGACAAGCACCAATGCACCTTTATGGGGGGGGATCCTTGGTGCATTTTATTTTTCAGGAGGAATGGTGCATTTTTTTTATGGGGAGAAATGACAATATTTTAGTATTTTATATTAATAGTGATTATTGGTGTGCTTTATTTATTAACAATCGAGGTGTTATGTTTTGTAAGAGCATAAATGTGCACAAGCGACTTAGGAGCACCACTACGCATGATCAATGTAGTGAATTGATATGATTTTTTATTGGGGGAGCATTGGTGTGATTTGTTATTGAGGGAGCACTGGTGCACTTTATTATTGTTGAGAACTGACAATATTTTAGTATTTTATATTAATAGAAGTTATCAGTGCACTTTATTTTTAAGAACAGGGCATTATGTTTTGGAGAATCGATGCACTTTGTTATTGGACGAGCATTAATGAAATTTATTTGCTAAGAACCAGGGCATTATGTTTTTTAAAAGCACTAGTGTGCATAGGTGACTTAGGAGGACCAATGTGCATGGTCAACATAGTGCATTGGTGCACACGATTAACTTAGGCACATCGATGTTAAAACCTATGTAAAAAACTCTGCCCACCTACCTCCACTGAAATACTCCACTATAAAAATACAAAAGATAATTTTTTTGGGGGGGGTTCATAAAAAACCTCCACTAGAATGTGTTCTCCTTGTAGTGTAATAAAAAATAATAACACTTATCTATTAATAAAGAAACCAACTGGATACGTATGAAGGATGAACCTCCCATCCATAGGAACTGTTGTTCATTTTCTCTTAATAAGAGACCACCCTGAGCTATGGGTATGAATCCATAAGGAGATATGTCCTTCTTGGATATCCACTCTCCACACAGAACAACCCCAAACCCAGGTTCCAAACTTCAACAATAGTTTCAATCCACCAGCTCTCTCCCAAAAAACCTACACAACCCAATGAATGTACCCCTTTCACCGCTCATAGTCCCTTAGGCTGTGCCATTTCCTCAATAGGATAACACACTATAGACGTATATCCCATTTTATAGGCACACAAACCATATTTCTAGCATAAATCATGGCCCAATAATGGTTTCCTTCAAGCGTAACATGGATGGTTCTCTTCCCAACACTTAGCTCCCCTCTTGTTGCTCAAAATCTACCTGTAAAAAATTAGCTCTTTTTCCATATGAATTTCCCTTATACTCCATTGCTTACATGACTCTCACTCTTCCCAAAGATGATTTTACTCCATCCCCATGCTTCCAATAACTCCGGGATGTGACTCCTCACACCCACCATCCTACATGAGTTTAATGATTGGATCTAGGAACACTCAACAACAAATAGAAGGATATACACAATGATAATAATTTTAGAATTTGGGTTGGATTAATACCCATGAACATGTCCCCATTTGACCTCTCTGTTGATGTATGTAGCATAAAACATGTACTTCCACATTGGCTTGTGTCTAGAATGGAGAAATAGTTCAAATCCTTCTATCCTTGACTTTAATTTAATTAAAGTAAAGTGATTTTATTAGTGATTTGAGTTCTATTTAAGGAAATACTTTAATCAGAATTAGTGAATTAAATAATAACCATTGATCTCAAGTGAGGTGAGAAGTAATATCAACCGTCAATCACTTTGCAGATTAGGTTTAGGTCATAACTCAATCTTATAAAACCAAGGCTAGGGTAAAGAGAATATACTTTTCACATAGAGATAGCAAAGAAGGAATTTTTCTAGTATGAAGTCATTCAAGAGTGTAGAAGCAAAGAAGAACATTTTCTCACACATGATACATTGTATGAGTAAGTCAGAGCTCATTGATTGGGTGAATAAGGACTTTCATCCAAGTGTTGATGTAGAGAGATATGGAACACAAAGGATTTTGATTCAAATAGATATTGGATAGGTGGAGAAGGGTTTTCATCTAGAGATCTAAGGCAAAGGAAGAGAGAGAGAGAAAGTGTACAACAGAAGGATCGAGCTGACGTGGACATAATATATTCTAGTACATGTCGCATAGAACCATATAGGCTTCAATAGAACATTCACACAAATAGTATAGAACAATGCGGGTATTAGGGTAAAAGTTATGACGTTATCGTACATGATAGTAAAACAGGTTTGGAAGCAAATCATCCATTCATGTGTTGAAATACTTTCTCTCTTTTCTATTTGAGCCATTTTCCCAGTAAGGGATCCCTTGTAAGTTTTAAAGTTATTTTAATGATAATATTAGTTGATGAGAATAATATAATTGTGTATTGTATTTGATATTTTGGTTTCCTTATTTATGATCCCATTATAAATGTTTATTTGATATCTTAGTTGTGCTTCTATTCAATAAACGATTGATTTGGAATTAATTGTTAGGTGTTGGGTAAAGGGAAATTTCAACATGGTATCATAGTAGTCACTCTAAGGGGGAGCCAATTGTTGGTTGCACAAATGACATATCTATTGGATCAATAGTGTCACAGTAAGTTTTTTAAGGACCAAGCATAGATCCACTATATTTTGCAATATATATATCGGATATGCAAGGATATATTATCATATCAATAACCAATAGTAAGAATTCAAAGGATAGATTTCAGGGAAACAACCACACTGTAGTTGGATCAGTCATTGAGGACATCATGGGTATTCAGTTACAAGTTGCGCAGAACAATGTGAGTATCAACATAATAGTTGTGTTTTTAGCACATATAGAACATGTAGATATCATATAGGATAGCACAAGGGCAGTGATAACATAAGGTTATCATATCAAATATTGGATATGGAAACTAGATTGCAATTTGAGGATAGGTTGGATAGGGTTTCCAACTAGAGTCCTTGGATGGAGAGAATCATGTTGGTGTTTATGGAGAATATGATTTGGGAATTTGGTAATACTCATATCACTCCTCCAAAAAATGAGACAAAAATAGTCATCCATAATCAGAATGATGTGAAATATAGGTGCATAATTCTATATGGAGTGAAGGATCATTTGATCCTTCATTTATCTGGAAAGACAATTTCTAGGGACGTGTGGGAGGCTCTGAAGAGTTTATTTTAAAGTAAACATGAGGATCACAAAATGGTTCTAAGAGAATATCAGAGACACAAAGATGGAAGGATCAGACACAATGAAAACTTGTCTCACCCAAATATGATAGGTTCAATATGAGTTGGTTGCAGTTGGGGAGATAGTGACTAATTCATAATTGGTGAGAATGACACTAAAAGTCTTCACGAAGTAGTGGAAATTGTTCATCAAAGGCATTGTAGCACATGATAACTTCCCTGATTGGATGAGGTTGTGGGATGAATTAATTTATGAAAAAATTAGAGATGAAGAAATGAGTGGAGGCCGACACAAGAATGATGATGAGAATCTTTACCTTGCCAGCCAGGAAAAGAAGGGAAAGTTCAAGAAGATTACCAGTGAAGAGTCTACCTCTCAAAATGAAAAAAAAGGACATGAGAAAAGTCAAGTGCTTTGAATATCACAAGTTTGTGCATTATGAAAAGAAATATCCAAACAAAAAGAATGGTGGGAACAAAACAAAACTAGAGTTAGCTTCATCAATAAAGACTCTAATGGATGAGTTTGCCAAGAAATTTCAATAGACAAAGTTGTAATTTATTTCCAAGACATCCTTGGGAACCATATCATCTAGTGCATGGATAATAGAGTCGCATGCCATATAACATGAGCACGAGATGTTTTCAATAGATTTACATAGTTAGACTCATACATGCATGTGGAACTTGGCATGGGCACAAAGCATGCAATAAAGGGATCTATAACAGTACCAGTATGGATGGAGTCAAGAGGCGTGTTGAGCATGATGGATGTGTTATGGGTGCCATAACTTAGGAGGAGTGTGTTATCAGTCTCAGGGATTGATAAGAAGGGATTTGATGTAGTGATCCAATATGGGAAGGTGTTGATCAAGATCATAAATAATATTTTTTCTCAGATTTAGAGAGAGAAACTTGTATATTCTAAAGGGCCAGCCTATGCGAGAAATGGTGAGAAATAGAGTGGCAAAGAGAAAGTCGCATGTAGATTTGAAGGCGAAGTATCCTAGAGGGAGTGAGCCTTTAGGTTCAAGTGGGAAGGAGCATCCTTCCAAGTATGTCAAGGATTCATGGTACGAGATGACCAAGAAGGATGTTGAGGAGAAAGATACTTCTAGGATCATGATTAGAGGGAATTCTTCGGAGAAGGGTCTGAGTGATATAGCAGGGATAACTTCTATTTAAGAGGGAGAAACCAATTAGATGGATTGGATAGTATCCATGGAAGAATATATGGTAGGGAAGATAGATCCAAATCTAGGTGGTAGAAGTACTTTCCTCGCTAAGAGGAACTGTTGATGTATGTAACATTGGATAAGTACTTCCACATTGGTTTGTGTCTAGAATGTGAAAATTTTCCAAAACCTTCTATACTTGATTTTACTTTAATTAAAGTAAAGTGATTTTATTAGTGAGTTGAGTTTTATTTAAGAAAATTCTTTAAATAGCATTAGTGAATGAATAATAGTTGTTGATCTCAAGTGAGGTGAGAATTAATCTCAATCATTAATCAATTTGAAGATTAGGTTTAGATCATAAATCAATCTTATAAAATCAAGGACAGGGTAAAGGAGAAGATACGTTTTACACAGAGATAACAAAGAAGGAATTTTACTGGTGTGGATTCATTCGAGAGTGTAGAAGCAACAATGGATTTTTTTACGCAGACCACTGACCCTCAGGCCGAGATCCGCTCAGGATCGTTCTAAATTCTCTTCGAGTTGAAGTGACTCCCTCGGATCCCTATTGGAACCTCACGAATACGATCCATAGGTCCTTCATAAAATCCCACCCTGTGCGACTTAACACAAGGCGCGATCCTTACATATCCATATGACCACAACCGGGCCTTAGTGCAAGCACTTCTCGCAACTCGCTAGTTGTGAGTCGATGACCTCGACTCCAATTTCTCCAAACCTTCGATACCTGAGATGTGATATGGTATGGCTCCCTCCTCACTAGCGCCTGCTACATATAACCGTAGGCTAGGCTAACCACTAGCACTACTCGCAACTCGCGACTTCGCGAGTTGGAGTGTCGAGCCCTCGTGCTCCTCCTTTGCGAATCACCGAGATGAGATAAGTCAACAATGGGTCGACTCCTTCCCAGGCAATGTGTGTCCTCCACATGTCACCCGCTTCCACTTTTCTATGGGAATTTGTTGTTATGCCACCTGTTGACCACACGGCCCCCACCTAACGGATGTGCCACGTGTTCGTACGAGCCCTCGATGCTCGGCAGTTCGCAGCTTCACAGTTGAAAAGAAACTTTGTCAACCCCCTGAACCCCCGATACGTGATACCTCGTGAAGGTTCTGATCTCACGGTTCTCTTGTGGCCTGGATCCAACAGTCTGGATCTCCTTCCCTGCTCCTCGCAACTCGAAACTTCGCGAAACCAAGAATTTGGTCTGGCCTCCAAACTCACGAACCCTCGAGTTCGCAAAATGATCCAACGACGTGGGTTGAAACAATATCAACGACTCATATCAACCCTCAAATCCTAGATGATGGGTTTCACCGGCCTCTAACCACCTTGCAACTCTGCAACATCCAACGACTCTCGCAACTTCGACACTTCCTTCATGAAGGCCTCTCACCGTCCATTCACTCTTCTCAAGGGTCTCGGGCCAAAATGACTTGGCATCCTTCCACCTGAACTTGACTTCTGTGATATGATTTCGACCTTCGTCTCCCTTTGAACACTAAAAAGGTGTTATCCCTCCTGAGATTTCACTTGCAAACTCAAGCCCCCAAAAGGAATCATGCTCTCACTCCTTGCGACAAACTTTCAATTAACCTCTCATTATCTGAGTCTTCGACCCTATGCACTTTTTGCAATAGTAGTCCTTCAGCCTTCACCTTAGTTGATAAATTCTAAGGCCTCAACCAACCTACGCACACCTTGCATGGCTCTGTGCTTCACCTGCACTTTTGCTGGTATCATAACAACGATATCTCTCCTGAGATTTATAAGATAAAACTCAGACCCTCGTCAATGCACACCTTGCAGACATTCACTGCACTCCTTGCAGGAATTCTCAAGAAGAGAAATAATTGAAACTCATTCTTCTTCTCTCTTAGACTTCATACATTCAACATGAAATCATACACACAACACAACATTGGAACAAATGCATAACAGAGAAAATAAAACAACTGTAAGCATACCATTTAACAAATATAAACAGTAAGCATCATAACACCATGAAAATTGAGTCAAAGCTTTAGATATTAACTCAAGTGCTCCTGTACATGGATTCTTCTCTACATCTCTTTGCTATAGCTCTATAGCTTATGAATTCTCAATGATAATATGTTCATGTTACAATGATACAAGGGTGAGGGTGTCTATATCCGTTTTCCCTCCTACGCTTCTAAACTGTCTAATCTATTAAATCAAATCTACCTACTTTCATTAAACAGACTTAAATCCCTATTACATCCGACAAATGAGAGTAATATCTCCAGATCTGTTCATATCTTTAAGACATAAATGTAAGTACGCTTCTCCTAGATATTACATTAATGCTTCAAATTTCAAAATTCAAAATTCAAAACGTTTTCATAAAAACGTGCCCTTTTTTCCATCTGCGTGTCCAGTTGTTCCTTTGGCTAGGCGCATGCTTTGGCTTTGTATGATGCTCCTACATCATACTCCCTTGCTTGAAAATTTTCGTGAACTCCTATTCATGAGCTCTTGCACGGTCTGTCCATGMTTTTGAATTTCTGCTTCATCCTCCCAACTGGCATCTTCAACTAGATGTCCTTTCCACTTGACCAARTATTCAAAATACTCTTTCCTCCTGATCTTTCTGCTAATCCTCTTGTCAATTATGTTTTCCATCTGTGGCTTTTCARCTACAGGCATTTATTTGGTCCATCGAATTTCTTTCTKCTCCTCCTCTGCTMYTGATTCTTCAKCTCTATAAGGGTACAAATCTGCAACATTGAATATCGGTGAGATTCCAACCCCATCGGGTAATTCAATCTCATATGTGTTTGCCCCAAATTTCCTAATGACCTTGCACGATCCAATCTTTTTCATGTTCATCTTATTATGCGTTCCCCTTGGGAACCTCTCCTTCCTTAGACTCGCAAGAATCAGATCACCCATTTCAAATTGAAGTTCTCACCTGTGTTGATCAGATCTCCGCTTGTATTCTTGACTTGAACTCTGCAATCGCTCCTTAACTCGGTTGTGAAGCTCTTTCATTCCTTCTGCAAAGTCCTCTGCACTAGCACTCCTGAATTCATTTTGTTCCAAATCTTTCAATTCAGAAACTCCTCTTGGCTGCATTCCATATACAATCTGGAATGGACTCTACCCTGTGCTTCTATTGGGTGAGTCATTGTAAGTGAATTCCACCTGTGGAAGAATGTGATCCCATTGACTGTGGTGTTCAGTCACTAAGCTCCTCAGTAAATATCCCAAGCTCCTATTTACGACCTCTGTCTATCCATCCGTCTAAGGATGATACGCTGAGCTAAAAGACAAAATTGTCCCCAAATTCTTCCATAAGTTTCTCCAGAAATGTCCCATGAACTTGGTATCTCGATCAGAAACAATACTCTTTGCAAAGCCTTGAAGTCTGACGACTTCCTTGAAAAACAGGTTCGCAATATGAGTTGTGTCGCTGGTTTTCTGGCATGGTATGGAATGTGCCATCTTTGAAAATATGTTGACTACCACAAAGATCGAATCATATTCTCTTTGTGTTATTGGCAGTCCCAGTATGAAATCCATGCTCACTGCATCCCACGACCTTTTAGGTATGGGTAATGGTTGGTATAACCCTGTGTTCTGCCTTTTTCCCTTCGTGTGCTGACAAATTTTGCACCTGTCCACAAATTTCTTCACATCTGTCCTCATCCCTGGCCAAAAATATGAACCATTCAACTTTGAGAACGTCTTGTCATGACTGAAATGTCTAGCCAATCCTCCACTATGTTTTTCCTTCAACAAATTCTCCCTCATGGAGCATTTTGGAATACATAGTTGATTTCCCCTGAACAATAATCTATCCTGGATCATGTATTCAGTCCATTGGCTTCTATCTCTGAGAATTGGATTCTCAGATGTCTCATATGCCTCCTTGAATTCTAGATCATCCCTATACATTTTTTAAGGTTATCAAAACCCAAAGTATTGACTCTGAATTCCTGCATAAGCAAACATTTCCTGCTCAAAGCATCAACAACTTTGTTAGCAGTTCCAGAAATATGCTTAGTCACAAAAGTAAAATTCTACATGAATTCAATCCATTTAGCATGTTTTTGGTTCAACTTCTCCTATCGAGTCACGAATTGCAAAGCGTGATTATCATTGTACAAAACAAACTCTTTGGGAACCAAATAGTGTCTCCATTTCTTCAGTGCTTGTATGACTGCATAGAATTCCTTGTCATACGTGGAGTACTTGATCTTCGCTTCATTCATGTTTTCACTAAAATATGCAACCAGTCTGTCGTCTTGGCTCAAGACCGCTCCAATTGCAAATCCACTCGTGTCACACCTGACCTGGAATGTCTTGCTGAAATCTGGCAAAACCATAATTGTTTGCTCAGTGATCTTCTTCTTCAGCAGGTTGAAACTCTTTTCTGCTTCCTTCGTCTAGTGAAAAGATTTATGTCTTTTCTTCACCGCATCCATCATTGGTGCGCTAATTCCACTGAATTTTCAGATGAATTTTCTTGTAGAATCTAGCCAAACCATGGAAGCTTCAAACTTCAAACACGCTCTTCGGCAATGGCCAATTCTTAATCGCCTCTATCTTTTCTGGATCCATTTTCATCTCATTTACAGAGATAACAAAACCCAAATAAACGAGTTATGTTCTCATAAATGATGATTTCTTCATATTAATCAACAATTTCTCTTGATGTAATCTCCTCATTATTGCAGCTAAATGCTTTAAGTGTTCTGCTTCACTTTTGCTAAAAAATAATATATCGTCAAGATATATAATGACGAATTTCCCTATGAAATCCTTTAGGACTTTGTTCATCAACCTCATGAAAGTACTGGGCACATTCGTTAAGCCAAATGGCATGACAAGCCATTAATATAGCCCTTCATTTGTCTTGAATGTTGTCTTCCATTCATCACCTTCTCTCATTCTAATTTGGTGATATCCGCTTTTCAAATCAATCTTTGAAAAAAATCTTGCTCCACTCAAGCAATCCATCAAGTCATCCATCTTTGGCAATGGAAACCTGTATCTGATGGTAATCTTATTGATTTCCCTTGAGTTTGTACACATTCTCCAGCCTCCATCCTTCTTTGGGCTGAGCATTGTTGGAACAACGCATGGACTCAAGCTTTCATGAATCAATCCTTTGTCCATTAAGTCTTGGACCTGTCTCTTAACTTCTTCATTTTCCTACGGCGTCAATATGTACGCTGCTTTGTTTGGAAAACTGGCTCCAGGTATAAGATCGATAAGATGGCTTATACTCCTGATAGGTGGCAACGAACAAGGTAGTTCATCCACTACTATATCAACAAACTCTCCCAGCAACTCCTAGATTTCTTTTGGTAAATCATCTATTCTCGTAATAGTCAAAACAATTTTGGGCTTCCTGACCACAATAAATTGTGTGTCTTCCTTCTTCTTAACCTCATTAAGAAGTTCCTTCCCACTCATGAGAAGTACAGTGTTGCTCATCTCTGTTTTCACTTCTTGGTTCTTAATCGACAGCAACATGTGAGTCCTACCATTTTTCTCCAGGGTGTATGTGTTCTTTCTCCCATCATGAACTATGTTTCTGTCATATTGCCATGGTCTACCCAGAAACAGAT
The DNA here is from genome assembly GCA_000966675.3 of Picea glauca. Classification (NCBI taxonomy): domain Eukaryota; kingdom Viridiplantae; phylum Streptophyta; class Pinopsida; order Pinales; family Pinaceae; genus Picea; species Picea glauca. The sequence continues at coordinate 99,050 of JZKD02S1604992.1, read as the reverse complement.
GACAAACATCCATGGGAATGACATCACATAATATTTCATCTTTATATCCTCCTATTTTAAATTCGACTAAACACTGTTTAGTGACATTTACCTGATGTCCTTTTTGTAGCCATGAAACTCTGTATGGGCTTGGATGTACAACAGCACCAGCTCCAGCTTTTCTACCATCTCTGTAGATACGAGATTGTCTGTGCTACCGCTGTCCACTATGACCTTGCATACTCTATCCTTAGTTTTGCAAGCAATCCAAAACAAACAGTTTCTTTGGGCTGGGTTCTCTGGCTCCTTCTCTAGCTTCAAGAGAACTTTTCTCATCATCAAAGATCTTCCGCCCTCAGCGTCTTCTACCTCAACATTCCATCCTTGAGCTTCAGCAATGTGAGTTTCACCACCATCTTTCTTCTTATCTGGACACTCATAGGATTTATGTCTGATTTTTCCACAGATGAAGCATTTCACTTCACCTCCTCTGCCTCTTCCTCTTCCTCTAGCTCGAGGAAAAGTATTTCTATCAGCATACTGCCTTCCTTGTGATCTTCTTCCTCTCTCAGGTTGAGGTTGAGGTTTCTTCCCCTCTTCTTTAGGTTTCTGAGTTTTGTCCTGGGCATTTGTCTTGCCTTTTCTTTGACTTATGCCTCAGCCTCTTTGACCTTTCTTTTGACTCAGCTTCTCTTTAGCTTTCAGAGCCATCTGATAAGAATCTTCCACATTTCGAATGGTCATCATGCCCATATCATATTGAATGTCATATCCCAGACCACTCATGTGCCTGGCAACTTTTTCATCATCGTTTTCCCGATGACCTGCTCTAATGTTTATCCTGTAGAATTCTTTAGTGTATTCCTTCACTAACATCAGCTTCTATCTCAAATTCTGCATCCTCCGAAACAGAGTAATTTGATAATCCCTGGGTATAAATTTGGCTTTCATATTTGCAACCATTCTATCCCAGCTCTTGATTTTCTTCTTGCCCTTGCAGTGTCTATCAGCCTGCAGTTCATCCCACCATAGTGTTGCATGCCCTTTAAGTCTAGTAACGACATGTTTGACTTTCTTATCTTCATCGACATCCTCATAGTCGAAGTATTTGTCTAGAGCTCTAATCCAGTCTAGAATCTCTTCAACATCCAAGTTGCCTTCGTACACTGGAATGTCCATTTTTTCTCTAGCACTTATCCTTGCAACAACCTTGAATAGGTGTTCATCTGCAGCATCTTCGACTGCACCTTCTTCTCCTTCGTTTCCATCTTCATTTTCATTTTTAGCCTTGTTGATATCCCCAGCGTCGACTGTGCGCCTTTGTGATGTCTCCATAGCATCAAGCTTGGCACGTAACTCATGCATTTCTCTTTCCACTACTGGATCAGGCATTGGCCTGTCTCTTCTTCTCGACGGCATGGTTGTAAAATTTTCTCCCTTCTCTCTGCTACAGAAAGAAAATAATTTGTTCTCGCTCTGATACCAAACTAACGTAGACCACCGACCCTCGAGCCGAGATCCGCTCAGGATCATTCTAAATTCTCCTCGAGCTGAAGCGGCTCCCTCAGATTCCTATTGGAACCTCACGAATCCGATCCACGGGTCCTTCGTAAAAACCTACCCTTCACGACTTAACACCAGGCGTGAGCCTTACATCTCCATATGACCACAACCAGGACTTAGCGCAAGCGCTTCTCGCAACTCGCGAGTTGTGAGTCGATGACCTTGACTCCAATTTTTCCAAACCTCCGATACCCAAGATGCGATACGGTATGGCTCCCTCCTCACTAGTGCCTGCTACATATAACCGTAGGCTAGGCTAACCACTAGCACTACTCGTAACTCGTGACTTCGGGAGTTGGAGTGTTGAGCCCTCATGCTCCTCCTTTGTGAATCCTCGAGATGCGATAAGTCAACAATGGGTTGACTCCTTCCCAAGCGACATGTGTCCTCCACCTGTCACCCGCTTCCACTTTTCTCTGGGTGTTTGTTGTTACGCCACCTGTCGACCACGTGGCCCCCACCTGACGGATGTGCCACATGTTTGTACAAGCCCTCGGTGCTCGGTAGTTCACGACTTCGTAGTAAAAAAGAAACTCTTTCAACCCCCCGAACCCCCAATACGCGATACCTCATGAAGGTTATGATCTAACAGCTCTCCCGTGGCCTGGATCCAACGGTCTAGATCTCCTTCCCTACTCCTCGCAACTCGAAACGTCGCGAAACCAAGAATTTGGTCTGGCCTCCAAACTCACGAACCCCCGAGTTCATGAAATGATCCAACGATGTGGGTTGAAACGAGATCAATGACTCATATCGACCCTCGAATCCTGGATGATGGGTTTCACCGGCCTCTAACCACCTTGCAACTCTGCAAGATCCAATGAATCTCGCAACTTTGGCACTTCTTTCATGAACGCCTCTCACCGTCCGTTCACTCTTCTCAAGGATCTCGAGCCAAAATGACTTGGCATCCTTCCACATGAACTTGACTTCTGCGATATGATTTCGACCTCCGTCTCCCTTTGAACACTTCAAAGGTGTTATCCCTCCTGATCTTTCACTTGCAAACTCAAGCCCCCAAAAGGAATCCCGCTTGCACTCCTTGCAGAAAACTTTCAATTAACCTCTCGTTATCTGAGTCTTCGACCCTGTGCACTTTTTGCAATAGTAGTCCTTCAACAGTCACCTTAGTTGATAAATTCCAAGGCCTCAACCAGCCTTCGCACACCTTGCACGACTCTGTGCTTCACCTACACTTTTGCTGGTATGAGAACAACGATATCTCTCCTGAGCTTTCTAAGATAAAACTCAGATCCTCGTCAACGCACACCTTGCGGACGTTCACTGCACTCCTTGCAGGAATTCTCAGAAAGAGAAACAATCAAAACTCATTCTTCTTCTCTCTCAGACTTCATACATTCAACATGAAATCATACACATGACAGAACATTGGAACAAATGCATAACAGAGAAAATAAAACAACTGTAAACATACCATTTAACAAATATAAACAGTAAGCATCATAACACCATGAAAATTGAGTCAAAGCTTTATATATTAACTCGAGTGCTCTTGTACATGGATTCTTTTCTATAGCTCTTTGCTACAACCCTACAGCTTATGAATTCTCAATGATAATATGTTCTTGTTACAATGATTCAAGGGTGAGGGTGTCTATATCCGTTTTCCCTCCTACGCTTCTAAACTGTCTAATCTATTAAATCAAATCTACCTACTTTCATTAAACAAACTTAAATGCCTATTACATCCGACAGATGAGAGTAATTTCTCCAGATCTATTCATATCTCTAAGACATAAATGTAAGTACGCTTCTCCTAGCTATTACATTAATTCTTCAGATTTCAAAATTCAAAACATTTTCATAAAAACGTGCCCTTTTTTCCATCTACACGTCCAGATGTTCCTTTGGCTAGGCACGTGCTTTGGCTTTGTACAATGCTCCTGCATCAATTTTTATTACAAATGATACATTGTATGAATGAGTGAGATCTCATTGATTGCGTGAAGAAGGACTTTCATCAAAGTGTTGATGCAGAGAGAGTTGGATCATAAAGGACTATGATTCAAAGAGATATTATATAGGTGGATAAGGAATTCCATCTAGAGATCTAGGCGAAAGGAAGTGAGAGAAAGAGTGTAGCAGAAGGATCAAGCCACCATGGACATAGTAGGTATTATGGTACATGTCATGTAGAATTTTGCAGGTTTTAGTGTAATAATCACATATATAACATAGGGTAGTGCGAGTAATAGGGTAAAAGTTGCATTATTTCCATATAGGATCATACAATAGGTTTGGAAACAAATCATCGAGACATGTGTTGATGTAATTTGTCTCTTTTACATTTGGACCATTTTCCCAATAAGGGAGCCCTTGTAAGCTTTGAAGTTATTTGAATGACAATCTTAATTGATGGGAAGATTATAGTTGTGTCTTGTGTTTGATATTTTTTTCCTTATTTATGTTTCCAATGTAAATGTTTAATTGATATCTCAATTATCATTTTATTCAATAAGTGATTTATTTTGAATTAACTGTCGAGTGCTAGGTAAGGGGGAATTTCAATGCCCTATCTCTCTTGTGGAATCATATCCCCCCCATTTTTTTCATCCCTCTCATATCACATCAAATGATTATTATATTTATTATTCATTTCAATGTACATAATACATAGTTTGTCCCTCAACCATATTAATGAATACAAAATATTTTCTCCAACATACTAGATCACCATCTTAAATCACATTTATACAATTACATTATAATTTGTGAAGATTAAAAATAGGGATTTTACATTCCCCTCCCCCTTATTTTTGTATTGTCAACAATGCACAATAACATATGGTGTACATAAAATTACAATGCTAGGATATCCATCCTTAAATCAACATATAGGCTCTCCAGTCTAATATCACACAAGAGTTACAACCTAAATATAAATACATAGGCAATTTGGCCCCAAAAACCATAAATACACAATCTCTTAGGCCCCAAAACATAGATACATAACCCACTGACCTTCACCTACAATTATTTTGATTTCCACCAGCTCTCATCCATAACATTCTTAACCCAAGGAATGTACCCCTTCACTACTCTCAGTTCATTGGAGTGTACCATTTTTTTTTATCATGGCCTCTATAGCACAGGTAACCATGAATCTCACTACTAATATCTCAATGGACTCATTTCTAGGAAACCTACTAGGAAAAATAACCAATAGAAACCTTGTTAGTAGAGAGCAACTCACATAGAAGTTCACTCTTTAGGTCTAACAACGTAGTTCTTTGACCATGAAACTCCCACACATGAGTTCACTCTTCATGCTTGACAACCTATTTCTTCGACACTGCAAATCCCACATGTGAGTTCACTCTTTAGGCTTGAGAACTTGGTTCTTTTGCAAGCCTGACAACTTGCTTTTTATTTGTCCCCAAAATATGTTTGGTTCATGTATTTACTCTTCAGATATTCCTATAGCATCCATTAAGAAATAATATTGGTTATACCGATTATCATGTAACAATCATCTTATTCACATGGGTTTTCAATTCCAAAATATAAACATTTATTCAAAATAAGTTTGCAATCATAAACCAATACTCATTTGTATGGTTATCTTGTGTTTTTAGAAAGATTCCATAGAAAATATTTCAACTCACTATTCTTTTCTGACACACCCACATGATTCCAACCACCATGCCATATGAATTATTAAGTTTCCTTTTCCTTTCTATACTCATCCTCTAGGGTTATGAATCCTCTTTCTCATGCAGGAGCATCATCAGCAAGCACACGTGGAGAGACAACTCAGCACCTTAGTGCACCTTTGAATCATTTTGGAATCTTAAACGATGGTGTTTTCTTTAAATCATTTTTTTGAATGGATTGAAAACTGAAGAAGATCAAAAATCTTGGGAATGAATGATTGTGAGTGATCTGGGAGTTTCATTCGTAGAACTTAATGTAATAGAACTAAGGGGTAGTTAGCTTCTTTAGAGAAGATAGGTAGTCGGAGGAAACCCTACCCTCTGGGATAGGTAGGATTATGGTACGCCCAAATGGGGTTGTTGAACATGGAGGATAGTTGAGATTTGTTAGGAGAAGAGAAAGAACCGAGACTTTGTAGCAGTCCATATTTTGTAAACACTTGTACAAGCATTCATGTTAATGAAAAAGAGCAATTTTTCCTGCATATGGTTCTGTGTATTTTGTGTATTTTATGAATGGTGTATGTGTGTTATGAGTGTATACTATAGATGCATGTGTCAGGTTTCATATGCAGGAGAAGATAGAATCCTCTATCTGTGAGTTTGTTGAATTATTTATGGGTTCTTTAGGCTATGCAAGGAGTGCACAATAAAGTCTTGAAACTCTGTAGACAATGCAAGGGGTGTGTGTATGAAATATTTCAAGTCAGAAAAGAACATTCCAGGAGGGCACACCAGAGCGATAACAAATCAAGTAGAACCCCAAGGTTAGAGCGATAACAACTCAAGGGGAACGCCAAGGTTGTTGAATACCTTGGAGGGTAAACTGTGCAGAGGAAGCATACATAGATAGAGTCACTGAGAACTCTGTAGAGCTCTTCCAGGTGGGAATCGAGCAGGTGAAAGTGTGCACTAAGAGAAATATTTGTCAATTTCAAGGAGAAGAGTATATGAGGAAGATACTCACAAAGATACTGAACACTCTGTAGAAAACGCTCAACAAGGTGTGCTTTGAGCGAGAGGTTTCCAAGAGGGAACAAGAACCCTTTGAAGGGAGAAAAAGGGTCGAGACCCTTAAGAGACTGAGTAAATAAAAAATATTAGGAGAGATGGAGTTAACCAAAACACATATGAGACCTAATCAGACATGGTCATTGGAGGAACAAAGGCCAAGGCCTTTGAACACTTACAAATTCTTCCAAGTCAGAAGAAATCAAAAGCTCAGAAGGAGGGATGGAAACAACCGTCGGATTGGTTGTTGGGAGAAATCTGGACCATAGATTAGTGTATATGGAAGAAGAGGAGAGAATAAAGGAGGGAACAAATCCCATCCATTAGATCTGAACATGAAGGATCAACAACCGTTGGATCCAGGTGAGGTGCACACACCTTAATCTTTTCAAAGTGCATATGAGAATGGGATAGCCGAAGTCCTAAAGTCCCAAAGCCATCTAGGACCTTCCATCATCAAGGTTGATAGGTGGCACAAGATACACAACTCCAGAGCGAGAGAACTTGAGAAGTTTCGTGGATAAGAAGAAATCAAAATCACTGAAGAGCCGAAGGACGAAGTAAATCCAGGTTGTTGGTTTCCAGGAGATACATGTCGACAGATCTCATACTTTAGAGAAAGAGACATCGAAAGATTTCAAGCGTTGAGTGTGACAAACTCCCGAAGTCCTGAAGGATGAAGAAGATTGTAGTCGTTCGTTGCGAAGAACATGTGGTGATAGATCCATAAGTTCAAAGGCTTATCACTCTGAAAAGGAAGTCGACAAGAGAGGAGAATATATGAACCGTCGGATCCAGAGGGACACGTGGCGAAAATCCATTGTCTTTGGGTGAAATCACTCTGGGGGGAACGAGTCTGTAGGAGTCTGAAACTCCTGAATCCCAAAGAGCTAAAGTGGATCGTGGTCATTAGATCCAGAAGGAAATGCATCAACAGATTATGTACTTCATGTGGAAGTGCTTCAGGAGAAAGCGAAGGTGGAGAGTTGAAACTCTTGAATCCCGAATAGCCAAATTGGATTGTAGTCGTTAGATTCCAAAGGACACGTGGAAGATGTCCGTCGACTTTGGGTGGAAGTAATTCAGGAGGAAGTAAGAGCGGAGATTCGAAACTCCCGAAGCTCGAAGACTCGAATTCAATCATAGTTGTCAATCGATGGGAGGAAGAGAGGTGACAGATCATGAACTCCGGTTGAAAGAATTCTGGGAGGAAGCAAGTGGGGAAGTTGAGACTTCTGAAGGCCGAAGTCCCGAAGTGGACTAGAGTCGTTGATTCAAGGTGGACGTGTGGTGCCCGATATATAACTTTGGGTACGAAACACTATGGGGGAGAGCGAGTGTGCAAGAGTTTGAAACTCCTGAAGCCCAAAGGGCTAAAATCAATTATATTTGTCAATTTGGAAGGAGGACACTCGTCGATAGATCATGGAGATATGGAAGTTCATGTGAAAGGAGAAAAGGGTCATTGACTGATAGTTGACCAAGGCAGGAAGAGGGAAAATCCCAGTTGTTGATCAAGAGGAAACGCCTGAGATCAAAAGATTGATGGTCGTGCTTAATTACAGAGAATGAAAGTGATCAGGTTTTAAAAATATTATAGCGGGCCGCAATCGAAACCACGGTATTTCCAAGGGGATACGTGGTAGTTTATAGTGAATTGCAGGGAGAAAAGAGGTGTGGTCTCAAACCACTCTAGGCGACCCTGCAATCGCATGATTACAGGAGGACATAGCCTGAGGTCACATACAAGAAATGGATAATGGAAGAGGAGCTAGTGCCCAAAACTTGATAGTTCAGTAGCATGAAGGAAGAGGTTGTGGGCACCATAGAACCTGCACCAAAAGACTGAAAGGGGTTGTGTTTAATTGAGATTGAGACTAGTAAGGTCTCGAGGAGCTAGTCCATCTTGAAGACTAAACGATCCTTAACCGGGAGGTTGAGAAACCCCAAGGAGAGAAGGGGGGTCTGCATCACTTTCTCTTATCTATTACTATTGGGTATGTGTTATATTATTTGCATGGAAGTTTTTTGGCACATGGTTTTCAACGATGGTTTTCTATTTTTGGTGAAAGAATTAGGGTTGTTGACTAATCTGAGTTATTGGATGCTACAAGATTTTAGATGCTACAATATCCTCTATGTATATTGTATTGTAAACAATGTATGAGATAATGAATATAGAATATGTTTGTTTTCCGGGTTTGGGTTTCTAGGGGAAAAAAATATTTGTGTAATGTGTGTATTTTCTATTGTATCTTTTTTGTTCTTTTATTGAAAATCAGTTTGCAGTAAATAATTATACAAGGTTAAAATCTACATTTGGTATCAGAATAATTATTAGCTTCATGGAGATGCCTTTGTGTCCAGGGGCATGGATCAATACTGATAAAAAATTTAATAGTGTGAGATATGCAGTTTTGATTCTTTAGGTGAAAAGAAATGTTGAGTAGTTTGAAAATAGATATCGAGAAATTTAATGGGAAAAGTTTTTATCTATGGAAGCTCAAGATGGAAAACCTGTTTGTAGAAATATATCAATGGATTATGGTGGATCCAGGTACTGCACCTACAGCAACATCAACAGATGACTAGAAAAAGTTGGATTGGAAGGTGAAGAACACAATCCAATTGTTTCTCATAGATTCAATATTACTAAATGTATCAGGGGAAGCTAATACCAAGGATTTATGGGATAAGTTGGGGAATTTGTATCATTATAATTCCCTAGTAAATAAATTGTTCCCTCAGAAGAAGCTATATAACCAGAGGATGAGAGATGAAGACTCGGTGACAAAGCATCTGAATGCCTTTAATACTGTGGTAATTCAGTTATTATCTGTTGAGATTAAAATTTTAGATGAAGATAAGTGTATCAGTTTACTGTGATCTTTACCAGACTCGTGGGATAGTATGGTTGTGGCCATAGGTAGTAATACAACTACCTCGACTTTCGATGATGTGGTCTCATCCTTGTTGTCGGAAGAGATGTGATTGAAGAACATGGAAGGACAAAACACAAATTCATTATTTTCAAGAGGATGCTCCCATGAAAGAAATAGATACAATTCCTCAAGTAGAATATCTAAATCTCCCAGAAATTTGTAAAGGTATGTTGGAGATGTGGAAAAGAAAGGCACTTTAAAAAGCAATGTAGATCCAAACGAATTGCAAGAGTAAATGGATATGAAGGTGATCCCTCTACATAATAAAAAACCTCTAGGGAAGAAGGAGGGGATGTGTACTTGGCTTCTTCAAGCACACATGAATATCATAACTCATGATTGGTTGAATCAAGTGCATCCCTTCATATGACTCCCCACAGGGAGTGGTTCTATGAATATGAAAGGTATGATGGAGGTAATGTTTTCCTAGGTGATGACTTGAAAATCAAAATCATAGGAAGAGGAAAAGTCAAGTTGAGGCTTATATATGAAAGGATTAGAACACTCCCTGGTGTTCTGCACATCCCAGGATTGGCCAAAAATTTGATTTCTGTAAGAAAAATGGACGATGCAGGGGTAAAAACAGTATTTGAAAAAGAAACCTGCAGGATGGTTCGAGGAGAAATGGTGTTGCTGAAGGGAGTTTAGATTGGAAATCTATATAATCGTAAAGGAAGCACTATTATTGATGGGTGAAATAGTTCCATTGTTCCTGGTATTGGATTTGAAGAAGAAATAAATCCTAGATTCTCTGGAGAAAAGGTTATGATGTATCATCAAATACTAGGACATATCATAGAGAAGGGTCTTTGAATACTACACGATAAAGGTATGGTTGAAGGTACGTCTAACTTCTCTCTGGATTTTGATTTCTGTGAACATTGTGTATATGGGAAGCAAAATCGGGTAAGATTCCCTTCTGGTGCAATGAGGGAAGCGGTAATTTTACAACTAGTGCACAATGATGTGTTTGGACCTGTGTCGGTTCCATCATTGGGAAAAATTGAGTACTATGTCTCATTTATAGAAGAATTCTCAATGAATACTTGGATATATTTCTTCAGGAAGAAATTAGAAGTCTTTGATAGGTTTAAATAGTTTAAGGCTCTTGTTGAGAATCAAACAGAGAAAATAATTAAGGTGTTGAGGATGGATAATGGTGGAGACTTCTATGAGAATGAATTTCAATAATTTTGTAAGAAATGAGGTATATAAAGGTAGAATAATACTCCTTATACACCTCAGTAGAATGGAGTTGTAGAAAGGATGTGTTATCACTCCAAGAAACTCTTTGGGGTTGTAGGCCAAAGATGCTTGGTAACTCAAGAATATGGTAAATTTGGTATTCTTGGAACAATGGGATAACTCAATAGCTAATGAAAAGGAGATCTTATCATGCATTTGAATAAGACAGTGCTTTTAGAAATCAATAATCAGATAAAGTAATTGGAATAGGGTATGAAGAATACTAGTCTAGATAACCAAATACAACAATGTGCAGGGTCATACAAGATAGCAAGAAGTCCTTTAATTCAAGTTCATGATCTTAATAAGAAGATAACAGTTCTTAGAAGATGAGCTAAACTGAAGTAAAGCATAGAATAATAAAGTACATGAACAAATCTGACATTGAAAGCAAAAGAAGACTGTGATTCTATTATCAAGATAAGAGTCTAGTACAGTAGAAAAATGTATCCAAGATTGAACCCTTCAGTTCCTCTCATATCTTCAGCTTTATAGCTCTACAATACAGTTTTCAGATCCTAAAAGAATGGATCAGATATGCTAAAGATAGAAAGTCAAAACTGGTTTACAAAAGATAAGGAATGATCCTCCAAATGAGGTCAATTCCACATTTCATGGTCTTCATATGATGTAGAATCCCTCTGTAGTGCAGATAAGCCTTCCAAGGCTGTTTGATGACTCTTAAGAAAGATGAAATTCGAATTTGCTAATTTTGGAAAAACCCCTAATTTCTTGCCTCCAAAATAGGTACCAAAACCAACTTGAATACCTCTTCTAATCCTTATACATCAAAAATGGATCTTGAATCTGACTTTATAATTCAACATTTATCCACTAAAAGAGTTTTCAAGTGATTCATATTAGTAAAACTTCGATCTGGGCAAAATTTCACCAAATATGGCCAGTGACAGGTTTCGGTAGTTAACACCAGTAAAAAATGGGTGTCTTAACCACCGAAAGATCTTCTTTCGGTGGTTAATGAACACTTTTCAGGTCCGCCTAAACCACTGAAAGCTAAGCTTTGTCCAAAACTTCAAAACTGCAAAAATTGATTGCCTTGTTGATTTGTTGAATGTTCAAGGTCTCTTTGGTGATGCCCCTGAATGTCACAATGTTGGGCAAGCAAAAAGAGAGTCCACAAAAGTGTTGATGGTGGCTCTTTCTGAGACTTTCCAGAAAAGCCTCCATTATTCTAAAGAGATGCTTCAATTTCAAGAATTAATTCCTCCAATATGTCTGCCTTGCCTGGATGATCATATAAAGGACGTAGGTATGAGAACAGAGAAGGAACTCCCCTAGTAAGAAAGGGTCTAATATAGTTGTTTTTTGCCTTCAGAAAGTCTTCATTCTCCACAAAGTCAAGAGGTATGCACTTGGCAGCTGCAGACCACAGATATTCCTCTTGAAGATATTTGTACAAAGAAGTCAACTTATTAACATGCTCTGGTGAATGCTTCCCATCCTCTACTGATAGACCTAGACACTTTTGAAGTGCTTCATGATATCTATAAATTTCAGAGTTTGCAGCAAGTGGGGACCGATATGTTGCCTCAGCTTCTGTAAAACGACCAAGCTTAAGCAATAAAGAAGCAAGTTGTTCCTTAAAAGCCAACTTATCGACTATTTTGGTCACCTTCTTATTAAGTTCCTCTAGTGCTCTTTCTGGAGCTCCACATTCCTCAAGAAGAGAGATCTTGTACATAAGCATTTGAGTATGTTCATAGCGTTCATTATAGGGAGGATAGTCCTCTTCCAGTGTCCCCTCGTATGCTTCCAAAATTTCTGCAGATTTTCTTGGATCCGAATTCAAATGATGTGCAATAGCAAATCCAATCCAGTTCATACAGTGATTAGACTTCAAAGTTAACAACTGTTGTCTTGTTTCCATAAATCTTGACAAGTCTCGCATTTGTGCCTATAGAAGAGACAGATCATGAAGAATTTCAATATTTTATGGATCAATCTTAAGAGCATTTATATAGCTCTGTACTCCCTATCTGAACGGTACAAAAGACCATAAACATGCCAATAGACATGACTTTTCAAATCATTCTTTAATCCCTGTCGAACGAGCTCATAAGCTTCCATCTTACGGTCCAGTAAGTTTATAATGAATCTTTGGATTAGAGGAATTTAACTGATAAAACAAATAAGTCCTTAGTCCACTGTTCTGATTTTTACGATCTGTCGGTGGATAATTCAAACCCTGCAACTCGGTGCAACTCCCTTTGTGGCTCCTCTGCGTAGCTAGTTAATTTCAACGTGTCAATATTTGAACAGCTAATGCCGCATTCACCATTGAATAGTTGTGCCATCTTTGACATTTGTATCATCGATTTGGCAATTGATGGCTCAATGCATGGTGTGCCATATGAATATGTTTTTATTTGTTTTCACGAATGCTGAGAATTTCATATGCAAATAAATTTTCAAAGGTTTAAAACCTTTGTATTCATTGGTTCATACATACCTATTTTGATGATAAAATAAAACATAGAGCCCAGTTCTATGGTTGACTTATAGACTCAGATTTTGGCTTAGAAATAACTCATTTACTTGTATGTGGGCTTTGATGAAGACCTTAAAATACTGGCTAGATTAATGGCTCAATTTGGGTCTCGGTTAGCCTTTAAATCTTGACTTCTAGTCTTTGGAGTATTACATGGCAATTGATATAGCTTGGGTTTATACTTAGGTCACAAGAATATAAACATAAAGAAGGAAAAAACTATGATTTGGGATATGTATCAATTAAGAAAAATTGACAAGATGTATTGGTGAAATGCAGGTTGAAGACCGAATAACAAAGGCTTGGAGCAATCATGATCAATGAGAGATGATAAGGAAACAAGGATTTTAAGACACTGGCCAAAGGTTAATAAGAAAAAGGGGTGAAACAGAGAGAGAGAGAGAGAGAGAGAGAGAGAGAGAGAGAGAAATTGATCAGGGGATCAAAATTTGCTCAATTTTCAAAGTGCTCGGAATGCGACGAAAACAGTGCCATTGTGTATGTCTCGTCTTCTTGATTCCGGCGGTATATTTACTTTCGCAAACGGAGTCCGTATGGAGGAGATATCACGATCTGTCCGCCAAGCCAAACAGGTAAAAATTTGGGATGCTGACTGTACCTATCCGTACAGTCCGTACGACCACGTGGAGGGCCGTACCATCATGATGACATGGCAGTTTGATGACATGGCATATTTGTATTGGATGGTGGTTTCCCAATGGAGTGTTGACACATGTCATTTGCAGCCAATTAAGTGTGGACACGTGGCCCAACCCATTGGCACCACGTGTCACTTTTTCACTGGTTTATATGGTTATGTGTAAAAGTTTTATGGAGAGTCCGTGGGGTTTGACCCCGGGACCTCTCCACATGCCCACGACTTCGTCCGACCGCCCGGCCATTGGTCCACGCAATGATTCTTGTAAACTATATGTAATTGCATATATTTATGTTTATGTAAATGTATATCGAGC
>JZKD02S1604992.1:63629-78417 GCA_000966675.3 Picea glauca | reverse complement strand
AAGCAAGTTGTTCCTTAAAAGCCAACTTGTCGACTATTTTGGTCACCTTCTTATTAAGTTCCTCTAGTGCTCTTTCTGGAGCTCCACATTCCTCAAGAAGAGATATCTTGTACAAAATCATTTGAGTATGTTCATAGAGTTCATTATAGGGAGGATAGTCCTCTTCCAGTGTCCCCTCGTATGCTTCCAAAATTTCTGTAGATTTTCTTGGATCCGAATTCAAATGATGTGCAACAGCAAATCCAATCCATTTCATACGGTGATTAGACTTCAAAGTTAACAGTTGTTGTCTTGTTTCCACAAATCCTGACAAGTCTCGCATTTGTTCCTGTAGAAGAGACAGGTCATGAAGAATTTCAATATTTTCTGGATCAATCTTAAGAGCATTTCTATAGCTTTGTACTCCCTATCTGAATGGTACAGAAGACCATAAACATGCCAACAGACATTAATTTTCAAATCATTCTTTAAGCCCTACCGAACGAGCTCATAAGATTTCATCTTATGGTCTAGTAAGTTTATAATGAATCTTTGGATTAGAGGAATTTAACTGATGAAACAAATAAGTCCTTAGTCCGTTGTTCTGATTTTTACAATCTGTCAGTGGATAATTCAAACCCTGCAACTCGGTGCAACTCCCTCTGTGGCTCCTCTGTGTAGCTAGATACTTTCAACGTGTCAATATTTGAACAGCTAATGTCGCATTCACCATTGAACAGTTGTTCCATCTTTGACAATTGTATCATCGATTTGGCAATTGATGGCTCAACACATGGTGTGCCATATGAATATGTTTTTATTTGTTTTCATGAATGTTGGGAATTTCGTATGAAAATAAATTTTCAAAGGTTTAAAACCTTTGTATTCATCGGTGCATACATACCTATTTTGATGATAAAATAAAACATAGAGCCTGACGCTATGGCTGACTTATAGACTCAGATTTTGGCTTAGAAATAACTCATTTGCTTGTATGTGGGCTTTGATGAAGATCTTAAAATACTGGCTAGATTAATGGCTCAATTTGGGTCTCGGTTAGCCTTTAACTCTTGACTTCTAGTCTTTGAAGTATTACATGGCAATTGATATAGCTTGGGTTTATACTTAGGTCATTGATCACTTAGTGTGCACACCTCACAAGAATATAAACATAAAAAAGGCAAAAACTATGATTTGGGATATGTATCAATTAAGAAAAATTGACAAGATGTATTGGTGAAATGCAGGTTGAAGACCGAATAAAAAAGTCTTGGAGCAATCATGATCAATGAGAGTTGATAAGGAAACAAGGAGTTTAAGACACTGGCCAAAGGTTAATAAGAAAAAAGGGTGAAACAAAGAGAGAGAGAGAGAGAGATAAAAATGCTCTCAAAAACCAATGCATTTTTATCGCTAACAGGATAAACATGACACTAATGGAAAAAACAAGCTGCATTCTCAGTGGTGTCGAGTTAGGGCAAGAATTATGGGAAGAGGAAGTGGGTATTACAGGTTACTTGGTAAATCAATCACCCTCATCAGTACTGGATGACAAGACTCCACATGAGGTATGGACTAGTATGAAACCCTCTCTCTCACATCTCAAGGTATTTGGTTGTGGGGCCTATGTTCATGTTCCAAAGGGAAACACGAGTAAGCTAGATAAGAAGGTTGAAAAATGTATCTTTATGGGGTACAAATATGGTCTCAAAGGTTATAAGATTTGGAACCCAAAAACTAATAAGGTTGAGTATATCCAAGATGTGGTGTTTAGATAAATGAAATATCTTTTCAAACAAGAATCCTTACCAAGTAAGGAAGAACCAGATAAAATAGCTTTTTAGTCAAAGGATGATGAATCATACTCTACAGAAGAACATGGATCAAAAGAAGAAGATCATCATACCCTAGTATTGAGGATATCTGTTCGGGAAAAAAGACTATCAGAAAGGTAAACTCCACCTAATTTTCATTCAAATTTTTCTTTGTCTTTCACTGATGATGATACTAGAACTATTAGGGAGGCAGTGGATTTAGAGGATGGAAAACTCCGGAAAAAAGGCCATGGTTGAAGAAATGGAAACCTTGGATAAGAATGAGGCTTGGGATCTAGTGGAGTCGCCGACTAGAAGAAATCTCATTTGCAACAAATGAGTATTTAAAAAGAAGATGAATTCAGAAGGAAAAGTGGAGAAATACAAAGCTTGGTTAGTAGAAAAGGGTTATTCCTAGGTTGAGGGAATTGATTCTGGTGAGATTGTTTCTCCTATTTCCAAGTTAACCTCTATTATATTTTTTTTATCTGTTGTTGTTAGATTTGATTTTGAATTAGAACATATGGATGTGCAGACAACATTCCTACATGGGAATATGGAATAATAAATCTACATGAATAAACCATAAGGATTTGTTGTGAAGGGAAAGAAGGAGCTCGTATGCAAGATGAAAAAGTCCCTGTATGGTTTAAAACAATCAGCAAGGATGTGGTATAAATAATTTGATACTTATATGATGGGACTTGGCTTCACAAGAAGCAAACAAAATCATTATGTATATTTCAAATTAATTGGTGATAATTTGATTTATTTGGTCTTGTATGTGGATGACGTGTTGTTGATAGGAAACAACAAGGATATTATCTAGGATGTGAAAACTCAGTTGTCCTACAAATTTGACATGAAGGATCTTGGTGCTGCAAATTTCATTTTGGGAATGTAAATTGAAAGAGATCGGAAAAAAAAAATACTCTGGTTAAATAAGAGAAAATATGTCGAGACAATATTGCAAAGGTTTAATATGCAAGAATGTAAATTGATCAAGGTCCCTATTCCTGTAGGTGTAAATTTATATGTGGATCAGTGTCCCAAGACATGGGAAGAGGAGGAGGACATGTCTTGTGTTCCATATCTAAATTCATTTGGAAGTTTGATGTGTGAAATGGTTTGTACTAGAACAAAAATTGCACATGCAGTGGGAGTTTTGAGCAGGTATATGTCAAAACCAGGGAATGAGCATTGGACAATAGTAAAGATATTTTCTAGGTATTTTCATGGAACTACTAGTTATGGATTGTTCTACCAAGGAAGGCGAGGTTTGGATACAGTGTTGGATATACATGGCTTTGTGGATGCATACTGGGCTAGAGATATGGATCGTAGAAGATCTACAAGCAGGTATGTGTTTAACCTGTTTGGAGGAGAAATTAGTTGGATGAACAAAAGACAATTTGTAGTGGAACTTTCAACTACAAAATTTGAATACATGGCAACCAATCATGGAAGCAAGGAAGAAGTATGGTTAAAATATTGTGTTTAGGTATTGGGTTGGTACAATAATTTGTAAGGATAGATTGTGACAGTTAGAGTGCGATTGTTCTGGAGAATAACCCAACTTATCATTCAAAGACAAAGCATATTGATGTTCAATATAACTTTGTGAGAGACTTGGATGAAAAAAAGAAGGTGTTGTTGATGAAGGTGGACACTTTGAAGAATGTTGCATATTCATTAAATAAATCTGTGAGCATTGAGAAGTTCTCTTGGTGTAGAGTATATATGGGCATTATTTCCTTGGATTGTTGACTATGTAACCTTGTAACTCCCTGTATGCAAAGAATACAACAAGTGGGAAAATGTTGGGTATGTGTTATATTCTTTGCATGACAGTTTTTTGGCACATGGTTTTCACCGATGGTTTTCTATTTATGATTAAATAATTAGGGTTTTTGACTAATCTGAGTTATTGGATTAGGGTTTTTGATGATATGGGGTCCTATATGTATATTGTATTGTAAAAAATGTATGATATGATGAAAATATAAAATATGTTGGTTTTCCTAGTTTGGGTTTCCAGGGGAAAAAAATCTTTGTGTAATGTGTGTATTTTCCATTGTATATTTTATGTTCTTTTATTGAAAATTTGTTTGCAGTAAATAATTGTACAAGGTTAAAATCTACAGTTACACAATCCCTTGAGTGATTCATCTTGCCAAGGATTTCACTTGAAAGGAGAAGAACAACTTATTGTGAGATTCCCACTGGAAATCTGTAACCTATGGAAATCATATGGCTCTAGTGTATTAAAAGTATTCGTCTTTTCAAGATTCCTAGATTCAATAGTCATAATATCATCTTTATCACACATATACAACCATCCTAAGATATCAACATAACAATTTTCAATTATTCATTTTCAAAATTTGTTTTATATAGGAAAACAAAATTTTCGAAGCATAATTTTTCCGTTCATAATTGTTTGACTCTTGCAATAGCATGCATGATTCTTCTTCATGGGATTACACCATTTCCATATCCAAGACCATTTTTCCTTAATTTTCTCAACTTTCATGCAACAAAACAAATTTTTAGTATTCATGCACATTATCTTCTCATTGCACATTCATAATGATCCATGAAGTAATTTTCATAATTATATTACTCTAAAACTAAATCACTTCCAACTATTATTCACTTAAATGGAATGAAACTATCATTCCTTGCACATGCATTATCTAGTACCAAGATCCTAGTAATGCAATCAAACATTATCCATAAATAAAAATAATATGCCAATATGCATGGTCACATTTACCCAACACATTCTTGCGTTGACTCCAAAATACCATATACCCATGTCATGTATTCCACCATGGTGAGTTGGGAGGTCTAGCCAACTCCTTATTACATTATCTGAAGGCTTACCCATTTACATATGTGATCATTTGGATACCTTCCTCTTCAACTCATACAATAGTACATTTGGCTCATTTTCTAATATTGTTCCAACGCCCATCCAACGAATTCTTGTCTGGCTTTTGACAAACCCAATTCCCAATTATTAGGCGAACCCATTTTGTCGCACTCTCGACAGTAGAACCATATGTCAGAATTGAGATGTAAACTTCCACGTGGAATATGTGGAGAGGTTTTTATGAAAGATATGTTTGTCGCATAGAAGCATCAAGATGTCAACAATCACATCATTATCGATATGGCAACGAATGGGTCTACCATGTGGCATATTCGATGAAATTGCCACCAAAAAACCTGTTGTCGTTGAACCGATGAAGGAAGTCATTACTGCAACTTAGAAGTTCATAAGTACCATCATAAACATGATGCACATTCTATCAAATTTGTAACTTTATGGATGGTGATCCATGTCGACGTAGTGACTCTCTACGGTGCCCAATCTGTTGATGATCTAACGATATGGCATGACCAATTTGGCAGATGCACGATGCCATGGTCAACAACGTCTGTTGATGTTGTGATGCATTAGATATACAATAATATGATGGAAAAGCGTTGAAGTTCTATAGACGGTATGGTAAAATGAAAAAAAGATTCAAATTGCATCAGACATAGGGAGTAGATTGAGAAATATGTAGATGACAATGTTATCGATATATGATTATATAGAAAATTAGGATTAGGATTTGTATTGTTTCATAAAAACCTAATTCAAGTTGATTTGAGAATCCACAATTAAAAATGCACAATCACACTTGATAAATACATTTTTTTTATTTTAAACTGTAATTTATGTCCTTGTGCAGAAATGCTCACCACGCTTCACTAAAATGCATGCCCAGGTCTTAACATTGATGCAATTTAAGTGGTTCCAGTTTTTGAGGGTGTCTTAGATAGTTTTACACATGTCTACATATTTATATTTTAATTTGAAAACTTAAAAGTGGTTGTTGTGTAAAAGAGGCAAAGTCTACCTTGCAAATTGAGAGACTAAAACAGTAGAAAGTGAACTAAGGGAAATGCATGCCTATGCTTCTATATAACTTCAAATAGAGTTATCTAAGTTTCGGGGTGAATTTAATAATGCTCTAAATCTATATATATCATATGGAGTGCATTATAAAATGACTAAGGACTTCTACCTTGAATCAAGATTCCAAACTCTTTGTAAAATGGAGGGTAAAATTGTCTTATTGTAATATGCATGCCTAGGACTCATATGACCTCCAAATTGAGTGGTTCCAATTGTGACATTTGGATTTAATCATTTTACATATATTCATATTTTATTTGTGCATTTTGAAACCAAAAACCCTCTGTTGTGCATAAATTCTAAATTTTTCCTTGTAAATGCAAAAAAATGCATAAAGGGGAAAATGCATAAAAAATCATGAAAGTAGGGCATGATGAGAAATGCATGCCCTAGAAAGAAAAATCTATGTATGGTCTTGTTAATTTACAATTTATAAGTGACAAGACTGTTCATTTTTTGTAAACCCTAAAGAATGCATACTACAGTGATTTTTGCCCAGAATTTAGTAAAGGGTTGAAATATACATAAATGTTTGGAAACTGTGGACACACACTAACTAAAATGGAAAATTGAATACTAACTACCTACGTCCATGAGCTCGATGAGGCAGGAGCTTGTACAACCACATCACACATAGGCTAGTTTTTCGTTGCATTTCCATTGTGAAGACCTGTAGAAATCATCAGAGAATACAATGTTATATGACTAAATAATAATTAAATAAATAAACTGACATATCAACATGTACGAGAATCTAGAAAGACTAAAATGGAATATTTGATTGAGAAAAATACTTGTTTTTCTTTTAAAATGTAATTTCTGCATTTGTGCATAAATGCATGCCAAACTTTAAAAAATGCACGCTTTGGTATTTACACATATGCAATTTGAATGATTCAAGTTTTTGAGGGTTTCTTAGATAATTTTACACCTGTCTACATATTTAGATTTTCATTTTCAAACATAAAAGTGGATGTTGTGTTAAAGAGGCAAAGTCTACCTTGTAAATTGAGAGACCAAAAAAATAGAAAGTCACCCAATGGAAATGCACTCCAATGCATCTATATAGCTACAAATTTAGTTATCTAAGTTCGATACATGGTTATTTTTCCCACAAGCCTATGGGAAAAGTTGTAGATGCTACAACTCTACCCACAGTCATGTGGGAAGAGATGTGGAAACTCTTCACACATGGAAACTATGCCCACAAGCCTGTGGCTGGAGCTAGAGATGATATAACTCTACCCACATACCCATGGGAAGATATGTGGCAACTCTTTCCATAGTCATGTGGGAAGAGATGTGGAGAATATTCCCATAGGCCCGTGGAAATAGATGTCACAACGCTACCCACAGGCTCGTGGGAAGAGTTGTAGATGTTACAAATATATCCACAAGCATGTGGGAAGATATACAACTTTTCCCATGGGACTTTGGGAAGATATTTGGAAAGTCTTCCCACATGCACGTGGGTAGAGATATGGCAACTATGGATACCCAATATGAATTCTGACATCTAAATATATTTTGGGTGGAATCAGTTCAAAGTTATTTCACATAAATCACAAAGTTTCTCAAGTTCAATTCTGTACCAAATATGAATGACCATAAACAATGAATATTATTGGTTATCTAATATGAAAAATACAATTTTGACCATAGGAAACCTATATAATATTTCCATAGATAATATTTTAAACTAATGCATTCTATATCATAATGTATAAGTCATCCTTTGGGAGGCGCATGATAAAGAGGAGAGAATTATGGTGGAACATAAATTACTAGGTTGAATTTTCTCTATGTTAGAATATGGTAGTCAAGAAAATGTTAAGATACCATGGAATATGCAAATAAATGCAACAAGTGTCAACTAGTTGGTCACCCTTATTCCTGTAATGAGATTCCATTGCAACCCATTGTGATAGTGTGGATTTTATTAGTAAATAAGACATACGAAATCAGATTGAAACAATAAACACAAATACAAGGTAATAAAATTTGCAGATCCTTTTAGTCTGGAGTGAATACCCCACATATCTATAGAAAATATAATTTGGCACCCTTGCCCTAACCTTGTCATTCAATAAAGTTATTACAAATAACCAAATGATATTTACAAGTTTTCCCACAATACTTTGAACTAAGGGAAATGTACACCCATGCTTTTATGTAGATCCAAATAGAGTTACTAAGTTTTGGGGTGAATTTAATAACATTCTTAATCTTTATATATCATACAGAGTGCATTATAAAATGACTAAGGACTTCTACCTTGAACCAAGATTCCATACTTTTCCCACAATAATTTGAACCAAGGAAAATGCACGCCCATGCTTCTATATATCTCCAAATAGAGTTATCTAGGTTATGTGGTGAAGTTGACAACATTCTAAATCTTTACATATCATACATAGTGAATTATAAAATGACTAAGGGCTTCTACCTTGAAACACGATTCCATAATTTTTGTAAAATGGAGGGAAAAATTGTCTTGCTATAAAATGCACGCTTATGACTCATATGACCTCTAAGTTGAGTGGTTCCAATTGTGAAGTTTAGATTTTATCATTTTACAACTATTCATACTTCAATTGTGCATTTTGAAACCAAAAAACATCTACTGTGCATAAATGCTAAAATTTTCCTTGTAAATGAAAAAAAAATGCATAAAAATGCATGAAAACAGGGCATCATGAGAAATGCATGCCCTAGAAAGAAAAATCCGTGCATGGTGTTGTTGATTTACAAGACTGTGGATTTGTTGTAAACCCTAAATAATGCATACTAGGGTGATTTGTGCCCAGAATTTAGTAAAGGGTTGAAATATACATGAATGTTTGGAAATTGTGCACACACACTAACTAAAATGGAAAAATGAGTACTAACTACCTACACCCATGATCTCGATGAGATGGGATTGTACAACCACATCACACATATGCTAGTTGTTAATTGCATTTCTATTGTGAGGACCTGCAGAAATCATCAGAGAATACAAGGTTATATGACTAAATAATAATTAAATAAATAAGCAGACATATCAATATGTACAAGACTTTAGAAATCAGAAAATGGAATACTTGATTAATAAAAAATACTTGTTTTGATTTTAAACTGTAATTTATACCCTTGTGTAGAAATGCACACTGGGATTCACTAAAATGCACACCCGGGTCTTAACACCCCTGCAATTTTAGTGGTTCAAGTTTCTGAGGGTGTCTTAAATAATATTACACCTGTCTACGTATTTATATTTTCATTTGAAAACATAAAAGTGGTTGTTGTGTAAAAGAGGCAAAGTCTACCTTGTAAATTGAGAGACCAAAACAGTAGAAAATGACCTAATGGAAATGCACACACATGCTTCTACATAGCTCCAAATTTAGTTATCTAAGTTTTCTACATGGAAAATATTCCCATAGGCATGTGGTTAGAGTTTCAAATTCTACAAATCTACGCACAAGCCTGTGGGAAGCGATATGGCAATTTTTCCCACTAGCATGTGGGCAAAGTTATAGATGTTAGAACTCTACCCACAAATCAGTGGTCAAAGTGAAACTAGAACTTCAAGATCTAGAGATTGTCTTTGTTATTCCCCAATAGATAATGAAAGAAACAAGGTATATTCTTACTATGCTTGGACAAGTTACTCACAGGATGCATGAAGTTGTAATTGATTTGTTGAAAAAGTTCATTGGCTTAAGAAGCTACTACAATATTCGATATGGAACTTACAAGAAATGGAGCACAATGTGGAGAGAATTAAACGTTGCTAAAATCATCGTCCAAGGAACTAAGGATGATTATGATATAAAATTGAGAAATTTTCATGGAAATCTAGTAGTGTCCATGCACAATACAAAGGTGACTTAATATGCAATCAAGGTGATGGAAAATTTATCCTTACTGATAGCTCTAGTTAGGTTTATTCTATTGTTTTGAATAAGAATGGTTGGCAACATTTTGGATCTTAATCCTAATGTTTTGTAAAATATTGTTTTAAATATACTTTTTCAATTCTATTAAAATGTTGATAAGGTTCACTTCCCATATATGCACGGATAAGTGTTTGGGCTTAATTACAAATCTTGGGTGATTTTGATGGAAGAATATCCATTATCACAGCCAAACTAAAGTGCATATGTTCAATGGTTTTCCCATAGAGGGTTGTTTCACCCATGCAAGAAAGTTGATTTTGGCACATGACCTCTTCAAGCCAAGTGTAATGCTTCTCTTCAAGCTTAAAGGAAGCACTTTCGAAAAAACAATATCAAATATATATTAAAGTACAAACTAAAAAAAAAGGTAATAGATAGACCAATAATACCATAGTACAAAATATGGGGAGAACCTAATTCTTAGTCTTTAGATCCTCCCACTAAATACCAACAATCAATCCACACTGCCAACCCATTGTTTCAAATTAAAGGCCTTAACATGCAAGTCAAATAAACACATCATCATAAACATTAAAAAAATTGAACAATAACAACCCACAAGATTAGGTGCCCAAAGCCATTGTTGCAAAAGATGGAGGTGACTCGTCATCTTTTCACTTTGATAACCAACCCATTCTTGGAGGAATTTCTAACTAAACTTGGATTTCCCCACCAACAAATTTTTCTTGAGGGTGATTTCCTTTTGAAATTGTAAAGGAATATAAGAGTTGTTGCCATCTAGGTGGGAATAGGGGATCTTCATTAGCATCATATGGGCATCTCTATCTGATCCAAAATGAATCTGCACTGAAGAATGGATAAGACTCAATACTTGCAAAACAAATTGATGATCAATCAACATTCTAAAATCCATGTGCTACAATGTGAGCTAATGTGGAATAAGCTAATAAGCACGTAAGGGAAAAATTAAAGAAGAATAATTAAAATGACAAGGAAATCGATAGAAGAGAAGGCTAAGGAACGAAAAGTGAAAAGCTATGGTTGTTGGCCTTCCCTTACCCCCTTTCTCTCCCTATTTCTTCACTCTCGCTCATTTCCAAAGGCATTTTGGCCAAAGAGGAGGAGAGCATTGTAAAAACTTGCAAAATAAGAATATTGAGCACCATTCTACTGGTTTTCCCAAGTTGGGTTCCAGGGTAAAATCATGTCTCATTGAGTTATTTTATCATTGTGTGTTGTGGTTAAGATCACTACTATATTTCACTATAGCTTGTTGGTTACTGTTTTAAATGAATTCTCTGTGTCTTAGTGAGGGGATGTAAATTGATTGGTTGCATCTTGTTTTATTATGGTGCGTGAGAGTACCTAGAGAAAAATTATTATGCATGTCAGCTAGTAATATTCACTCTTGGGCAATCAAATAATCCTACCCTTTCTCTCGAACATCCCAACCTTTGTTTTTGTGTTTTCTATCCTAGCCACCACCTTGCACATGTCAAATAGCCACAATTCATCTTGCAAGATGTTATCATTGTCTGAAGTGCTCACCATAGCTCAAGGAAATCCCACACCGTGTTATTTGTTGCTTAACCTTGTCCATAGCTCAAGGAGAGCCCCACATTGTCGATGGAGGTTGTAATTTCCAACCATCACTCACCTACACCATTGAGCAACCTGGAAAAGGGATATCCACGGCCCTCCAAGAGTCGTTGGTGATCACATACTAAATGGAGATTTTTCTCTTTCTTTGAGATGTTCTCTCTTCCTATGGGTGTGTATAACCATCCCTTTGTTGTCTTACTTTCTTTTGTTGTCCAAGGTCATTGTGGAAACCCTAGAATGAGGAGAGTGCACCCACTATTGTTCTTTTGAAGAAGAAGAAGAAATTTTAACGTCCACGAGACTAACAATAGCCTATGGGACAGACCGCCTCATACATTGATTTCTGCATTTCAGTCCTTTTCTTGTTCATCTTGATGATGAGCTCTCCCACTTTCTCCATTGCCCCCTCGTTGAATAAATTATTCCAAGAGTTAGCTCTTAAGATACTTACATAATTGTCCATGTTGTCTTTGAAATCTTCACACTCTAAAATGAAATGTTTTTCTGTTTCCACTTTTCCGGAGTTGCAGAATATACACACCCTTTCTTCCTAAGCTTCATTTGGTCTTTTCCAATGCCCAGTTTCACAACGGAGTTGATGAGAATTGGTTCTTAATTGGGAAATAATCATTTTGGCTCTCCAAGATATATTGGCCCCTATGTACACTTTTTGATGGTGGTTGTAAGTGGGGTTAAACTCTTCAATGTAATACTTTGTCTTTCTCCCTAGACCTTTATCCCAGGATCGCTTGTGGAAACTATCAATAACAAAAGTCTTTATCTCTTTATTGTTCGTAGGGCACTTGTTCAAGTGAATATCCCATTTACTAAGACATTTAATATTTTGTCATATCCACGTCTTCTTTCTTTTGCACAATATGTCATTGAAGATGACCTTAGGCCACCGACCGTCTTCCATTTGCTCAAATGTTTTTAGATATCTTATGAGACACACCATAACAATTGCTTCAATAGGAGAAGCCCCCATTTCACTTAGAATGATATCATAAGGAATTGAACTTGTAATTTTAAACTTGTTTGTAATCAAGCGTTTTTTAATCTTCTCAATTTGCTTACACTCTAAGTCAAATGTACTGCTGGCCCACACTTCACAACCATAGAGAACCACCGGGATCACTAAAAGCCCAAAAAGAGTTTGCATAGTCTTCCAATCCCATATGAAACATCCCCAACCACCCACAGGTCGGGGCATGCCACATTCAAGCCCGCCCTTGGACTTCTTTCTCTTACCGATACCTTTTAAAATTAAAGGATGCATAAAAGAAAAGACTTTAACGACATGCACAACATAAATCAACAAACATGCGTAGCCTAAAGATTCAATAAAAAATAATTAAATATACAATGGAAATACATTCATATGCATGTAAATGATACCATAACCGAGAGCACTTATCTTTATGAAAGATGACACCAACTAGTTGCAGACCAAGGACGTTCCACCCAACCATAAACACCACTGCTCCAAATCTCAACAGCAGTGTCACCCCCGAGCCAGGGCTATGAATCCACAAGGACAATTCCAGAGCGTACTTGGGTTCCCAAACCAATCAACTCCCAAGATCTCACAAGTTTCCCAACACCCACAACAATCCAAAGTACCTAACTCTCTTCTACCCAGCCTGTACCGCCCAAGAGAATGGACCTCCACCCTTCTCTGCCACGCAGTCCCTCAGGCAGTCCTTCTCCTTTATTTTATGGGCCTCCAACACAGCTGGTCCAAAATCTCAATGCTGGAACTCTCAGGACTGGTAGTTGTGAGAAAAACATGGCACATGCCAATGCATCTTAGACATGCAGGCCTCAGGTCACGGCTGTTGCACCAGCGACCATTACAACCAACTATTCCATGGCTAACTCTTCAGTAGTTCGATTCCCTTTCCCAATCTGAGATGTGGATGTGGATGGATCAATGAACGGGTAAGGGGGTGCATGAAAGTGTATGAGGGAAATGAATGAACGTACAGGAAATCAGTGAACAAGCCATCAGTCAAACCCCTCCATCAAACCAGAGGCGGGTTTAAGTAACTTCGTGGGGAATCAAGAACTTCCTTGCCTTCCCCAAGAAGCTCATGTAACCAATCCCCCTCCCTTAGATAAAAAGGGTAATTAGATTAGGAATAAACACTTAGCCCCTCAAGCCCCCTCTCTTATGGAATCATAGCCCCCTATAACTCTAGTCCTTGTCCATCTAGCAGCCATCAATGTGTTTATTATTAATAATGATCAAAACATTACATTTCTTAGGCATACTGGCCCGTTAATAATTGTTTGGGCACTTAGGCCTCTCAACATTGTAACAATACATTATTTAAAATGGGGGTTCCAAAACCTGGGGTGTTACATCCCCTCCCCCTTATTTTGGCACTGTCCTTAGTGCATATACAAAATAGATATCAAAATCTCAAATTTATTCAAAAATCCAAGGGTACTTTGCTCGCATGGCATTTTCATGTTCCCAGGTAGCATCTTCAGGATTGTAGCAGGTCCACTGAAATTTTACCAGCTCTATAACTCGATTCTAGAGCATTTTGACTTTTCTGTCGAGTGCCCACATTGGTTGAACCTGAAAATATCCCTCTGTCTCTACCTGAATCATACACCAATCAATAACATGGTTAGGATCATGTACATATTTATTTAG
This sequence comes from Picea glauca, assembly GCA_000966675.3. NCBI lineage: Eukaryota > Viridiplantae > Streptophyta > Pinopsida > Pinales > Pinaceae > Picea > Picea glauca. The sequence goes on along the minus strand of JZKD02S1604992.1, from coordinate 64,485 downwards.
TAAAGAGACATGAAATACATCATGCACATTCATGGAAGCAGGCAATCCAAGCACGTATGCAACCGACCCTATTTTGTCCAATATTTCAAGTGGACCACAGAATCTGGCTGTCAGTTTTGTACAACTATCCAATTTCAAAGAGATTTTCTTGGGCTTCACTTTCAAAAGTACATGCTCCCCTACTTTAAATTCTCTAGCTGTCATGTTCTTGTCTGCATAAACTTTTTGTCTATCCTGAGCTTCCTTTAAATTCTCCTTGATCTTAACCACCTGGTCTTCCATRTCCTTGAGMAACTCCGGCCCAAGTACCACTCTATCTGTTGGGTTGYCCCAGCTTACTGGAGTATCGCATTTCCTACCATACAAGGCTTCAAATGGGCTCATTCTCAATGAAGCTTGATACCCATTATTATATGCAAACTCAACCAAGTGTAAGTAATCTTCCCACTTAGATGACTTATCCATCACATACATTCTCAGCATGTCTTCAATTATTCGATTGAATCTCTTTGTTTTCCCATCTGTCTGGGGATGATATGATGTGATAAAGTTTAGATTTGTGCCAAATACTTTAAACAATCTCCTCCAGAAATTGGAGGTAAACTTCATATCTCTATCTGAGACGATTGTCCTAGGTATCCCATGCAACTTAGGAATTTTCTTCATGAAAATTTCTACAATATTAGTCGTTGTATGCGTTGTCTTCACAGGCACAAAATGAGCAGCCTTTGTTAATTTTTCAACCACCACCATGATTGAATCATGTTGCTTATTCGTTCTGGGTAATCCCGTGATAAAATCCATGGTGATCACTTCCCATTTCTTCTTTGGGATTGGAAATGGTTGTAGCAAACTC
>JZKD02S1604992.1:20156-41967 GCA_000966675.3 Picea glauca | reverse complement strand
CATCCATGGGAATTACATCACATAGAATTTCATCTCTATATCCTCCTATCTTAAATTCAACCAAGCATTGTTTAGTAACCATTACCTGGTGTCCTTTCTGCAACCATGATACTTTATATGGCTCTAGGTATGCAGTTGTCTCCAACTCCAATTTATCCACCATCTTTGTGGATACTAAGTTATCAGTGCTCCCACTGTCAATTATCACCTTGCATACTCTGTCTTTAGTCTTGCAAGCTGTCCTGAATAGACTATTCCTCTGTACTGGATTTTTAACTTCTGCCTCTAGTTTTAAGAGAACCTTCCTCATCATCAGAGATGTTGCATCCTCTGCTCCTTCTGCTTCAACATTCCCTCTTTGTGCTTCTGAAATGTGAGCTTCTCCTCCTTCTTTCTTTTTCTCGGGGCATTCCCAAGACATGTGCCCTGTCTTTCCACAGGCATAACATATTATTCCTCATCTGCCTCTTCCTCTAGAAGAGTTTCTTTCACCACCCTGTCTTCCTCGAAAACTTCCTCCTCTTTCCGAGTGACTGTGTGGAGTTCTAACCTCATCTTTGGAATTATGTGCCTTGTCATGGGAAACTCTCTTGCCTTTGTTCGGGGCTGATGTTTTACCTCTACCTCGCTGGCTTTGTTTTCTGGCCAACTTCTCTTCTACCTTCAGTGCAAACTAATAAGCATCCTCCACTATCCTTACCGACATCATGTTGAGCTCATCTTGGATTTCATACCTTAGGCCATTCATATACCTGGCAACTTTTTTTTCATCCCACTCTCTTTGTCCAACTCTGATGTTCAGCTTGTAGAACTCCTCTGTGTATTCTTTGACTGTCATACCCTTTTGTCTCAGGTTCTGCAGCTTCCTGAACAGATTGATATGATAATCTTTGGGCATGAATTTAGCCTTCAGCTTGGCTACCATTCTGTCCCAATTCTTTATCTTTTGTTTTCCTCTACTTCTCCTCTCAGCCTACAGTTCATCCCATCACAGTGCTACATGTCCTTTAAGCCTGGTGACAGCATGTCTCACCCTTTTCTCCCCATTGACATCTTCATAATCAAAATATTTGTCCATGGACCTTATCCAATCCAACAGCTCTTCAGCATCCAAATTGCCTTCATACATTGGGACCTCTATCTTGGCTCTAGCTCCTAATCTAACAACTGCTCTTAGCAAGCGTTCTTTGGCAACGTGTTCCCCTGCAACTTCTTCGGCTTCTACATCTTCGCTCTCTGCATCGTTGACGTCTCCAGCATCGGGTTCTCTTCTCTGCGCTACTTCCATCGCTTTCAACCTTGCACGAAGTTCTCGCATATCTCTTTCTACAACGCGATTGGTTAAAGGTGGCTCCCCTCGTCTCCTTGGCAGCATTGTGTTGACTATCTCTTACACACAGAGTACAACTTCAAGTTTTTTTTCTCCTTCGCCTGAAATCTACAGACGAAAATCAACTCTGATACCACTTGATGCAAACCCCCCTTCTCTCATAAGGACTACGCGACCTCCTGGTCTAGGATCGATCAAGAAACTGAGTCTGTCTGACTCTTCGGCCCCTCAAGAACCTCAATTCCATTTAACAGGCACTCTTTCCCTTAAAGCGCAGGTTGTATGGAACCCGCGGCCTTCTCCTTAACGCCTTTAAGCTTCAGCGTATTTACGCACTAGTTCTCTTGGTTAAGCCCCTCCCTTTATGTGACTAAGGTTGTGACCAGACGCCTAATTGAAAGGCGCATCGCGACTTTGCATATCGAGCCTTTGCATGCGAATCACTCTGACTCTCCCGACTTCCGAAATCCCGATAGGAGCCTAGTGCATGCTAGCCCCTCTATTCCCCTTCATCGATGTGACCCTTCGCTATGACCGTGGGACAATCTTTCAAGCACTTCACGATTTCGTGTCTCGTGGGTCCACACTTCATGAGTCGTCCCCCTAGACGCTCAATGGTCCAGATCTCTTCTCGAACCGACGACTCAGATCAAATCTTCGCGGTTTTGGGTTTCGCGAGTTCCCAGACCTCTTACCTATGATTTCCTGAGTTGCGAAGTCCTGACAAAAGCAGATCTACGGTCCAAATCCCTCCTTCGATCGCGGTTGTGATCTTTTCGCGATTTCGCGATTCGCGACTTTGGAATCTCCTTGCCTCTGTTCTCCCAATAGCCGAAATTGTGATGGCACTGGATCAACGGTTGTGATCTTTTCGCGATTTCACGTTTCGTGAATTCTCACAACCCTGTTCTTTGACCTTTCCACCCTGCGAGTTAGTGAAATGCTAATCTCTTGCCACATGTCCTGTCTAGATGGACGGTTTCGATGATTTCGAAATTTTGTGACCTTGTTCCTCATGTGTACGTTCAAAGCTTTAATGTTAGTGCACTTTACTTTGATCAGACAGCTACGGTCTGTTTGCGCTCAGATCGAACAGTTGAGATCTTTCCTCCTCTTTACTTGCTCCTCGTTGTCTGGACGTTGATTGGATGGTCCAGATCTTCCCTCTGAGCTAAAGATTTCTTCAGACTTACAAGATTTTTAAAAGGGTTTACAGACTTCGACCTTTGTCCTTCCTGTGAGTCCATTTCTTGGATCTCGTTCGCGCTTCTTGGAAAGTGCTATCCCTCCTGAGCTTGATCTCTCCAAAGATTTCAATCTCCCAAGCACTTCTTTCTTTTCTGGGAAATTCGTCAAACTCAGATCCAAAGATTCTTGAAAAGAATCCTTTCTCGCCTTCATGGCGTTCTTCCGCTCTCGTCCTTCAAATTCTTTACGAAGTCGCTTCGACTCTTCGTCGAATTCCAGTTCTGTGCACTCTTTGCAACAGATCTTTACACAAGATTCAAGTTCTTGCGATGACTGTGCACTCTTTGCGGTAGTCGCTTTACACTTCCTGCAAAGAAAGTCTTACACTATTTCTTCTGAGCTTACGAGTCAAAAAATGATTTAAATTCTTATGCAAGCATTTCAAAGCTACATACACTCGTAGCAAGATTCATTCATTCTTGAAAATATTAAGACAACAACAAAGAAATTGCAAACACTATTCACACCACACATTGGATCAATTTTTTTGTGTTATTGCCATTCAAAATCAAGAAAATGGTTACAACTAAAATCAAAGCAACAATTACTGCTATGAGATTCCTACTTGTTCATAATTCTCGTAACCCCGCTTTTGGGCGTATAAAATCTCTCTTTATACAAAAGAAAAACAACTAACTACTATCTAATTACAATTACATCGAGACTAGGGTTAATCTCTCAGGTCACGCGTGCTCATTTTGTCCACGTGCGTGATCTTTCCTCTTTTGTTTTCTATCAGCTTCGAAAGATTACAGTAACGGTCAGCGTTCGAGATTCCAAATTGGTCCTCAGGTGCTAAGTTGTTCTGCCATGTGTACTTGCTATCGATGCTCTTGCGTCATTGTCCCACGCTCCCATGGGCACACCATTCATTGCTCATCTCCATGAGAAGGTTGTTGGGTGAAGGAACGATCAGTTGATGGAGAAAAGCACAAGCTACTATTGTTAGATATTATGGTTAGCTGTGTTTTAATTAAGAGAAAGATCGAACATACTCTCTATTGAGTGACAATTAAAACTCTATATAATTCTACAGCTACGAGACTACATATTGGTGTGGAGTTTGGAGAGATCACACGCAGTCTAACTTGTTGGTAGAAAAAAATTACCCCAATTTCTGACCATCTGAAGTTTTACTCCATGTCCAGGCATTTCACTTTTCCTCCCTTGACCTCACTTTCTAATTGGACGTTGAATCCTAGGTAAACCAGACTAGTAATGCCTCTGCACAAAAGGTTTGGTTGAGTGAGCATAACCATTGTGGTTTGAATGAGGGGGCAGTTAAGAGATAGGTAATGTGTATACTGAGTGGATAGTGAATGAATGATTGGTGTATTGAATAACCGAGCGACTGAGTTAGTAAGGGATAGCTCCGCCACCTTGATCATTGCCATTGGATGTGTGAAGGGAAGAGGACTGAGGCTTGGTAGCTTTCAGAAGACAAAGAACCCTATGTGAGACTCAAAGTCAGAACTGAGGCAAAGCTCAGAAACCAAATTCCGTAGAGGTATCCATGGTGTTGATGAAGTGAGTGGGATATGAGCCCCTCTATTACGGATCACTATCTTAGCTCCCTATGCTCTCTAATAGCTCTACCAACTTAATCCCTACATATTTGACCCAAACCATCCTTGGATTGTTGAGGATGGAAATCAAGCCAAAGAAAGGTCTAGTTGACCATTGTTCATTGCATACAAAGCTCCTCCTCAAAACTCTTAACAATTTGGAAAAGGTGATCAAGGTCCATTGCCACCTTCTCAACTTTGGGCTCTATGCTATAACAATGAATTAATTATCACTACCACTTTGTTAGTTCAGGAAAAATATAATGTACAGTCCATGTTTTTAAATAAAACATCATTGAGACAATCAAATACGATATAAAATTTCAACTCAAAGCATGTATCAAGTAATGTTGAGGTTCATGATCCAACGTTGCTTGTTGCTAAGAATAGTCAACTTCATGGAGAATGAAGTTGGGAAAAGGAATCATGGAAGGAATTAGCCCAATCCCAAACCGTTTTGGCATTTTGACAAAACTAGAGTTGTTTCAGTGTCTCTAGTCTTCAACGTTGCTTGTTGCTAAGAATGGTCAACTTCCAAGAGAATGAAATTGGGAAAAAACAATCATGGAAGGAATTAGCCCAATCCCAAACCGTTTTGGCATTTTGACAAAACTAGAGGTGTTTCAGTGTCTCTAGTCTGGCTGCTATGAATCAACGACCTAGAAAAGATGGCATAAAGGAATTAACGACCTAGAAAAGATGGCATAATAGGGTCAGGAGGATTTTACATATTGGACAGCATCTATGGAGTCAAGTAGAGATGTTAGTCTAAGCTATCTCTGATGAGCTTGAAGTCAATAGGAGCTTTTAGTTAAGCATGGTCCACTTATATCTAACAAAAGCTTTCTTGTGGTTCCAGTCCCAGTGTACCCACCAATTACATGGGAGGCTAATGCTCAGCTTGAAGAAAAACATTTGTGACAATAATTTTAAACAGTGTTGCAAATATCTCCAATTTCTCCCAATATTTCTGATTTTTTCTTAGTTTTTCAAATTGCCTATGTTTACGATATTTTTTCAGTTTTTCCGATCCAAGTTTATGCTTGCTGTTATTTTCCATGAATTTCTGATATTTTCCTGATATTTCCAATAAGTTTATTTCCACACCCTTGGTGATGTGTTCCCCGGAACAATATTTGCAACATTGCTTTCAATATTCTGCAAAATGAACTCGATTGTGTTCTTCAAACCAAACATCCCCTTCAATTGATGTCAAGGCACCTTCTCTCTTTAGAAAATAGGAAAAATGTCTTGGATAGTTCCAATTCCATTTCTATATATTTTTGGGAAGTACCAAGGGTTGCTTATCGAAGGCCTCTCATTCTTGGTAAATACCAAAAACCACCGAAGGCACTGCTTGTTTAGTGAGAGATTGAATCTAAAATAATCCCCCTCCCATTGCATATACAACTTAGCAGTATCCCACACCTTCCAAATAACGCAGGCTACATAACAGCCTTTGATTTTAATAGGAGTCAAGGTAATCGGCAAGTCTTAGACAATTAGTAACTTCCACCCTTTTTCCCATAAGAGATTGTTAAATTGATATATTTTTTTAAGTAGAGCTTTATGGGCCTCGACACCATCAAAAGATTGAATGATACACTTTGCACAAAATGTTAAAAAATTTGAGCATTTATAACCCCTATATCACCGCCAACCCCCCTAGACCTGCCAGTGTTGCACTATGATTCCCAATTGACTCGATGAAATCCTCACTTATCTTCAACGCTGGTCAAAAGAAAGGACCCCGTGATACTTTTCAACTTACTATAAGTTGAGGCTAAGGGGACCCAACAACAATAATAGTGTGCATGCATGGAATACAATGTTTTTATGCAAATTTGATATATGGCTGCCAGCGACATGGGCTTTGGGCTTTGTGATCTACATTGTCATGTTCTGCCCAAAGTCTTTGATAATACGCTGCCAAAGCTCTTTATATATATTTATAAGTAACTTGATAGGCAAAGGGATGCCTAACATTTAAAAAATATGAGTTAGATTGAATCCACAACCTTGTATTTTCCAGAGATTCTAGATGCACTTTACTCTTTTCGGACTCCCAAATCTTGCCAAGTCTCCGCTGAAAAGAGTAACTCTTAGAGACTCTTTTGGCATACTCCCCACTCACCAGACTCCTCTGAAACTTAAACTTGCCAGAACATATTTTTTCTCTTTGCTGAGTCTGAAACGATTCTGCCGAGTCTTCCCAAGTCACAGGCCAACCAAGTCTTAAAAGAGTCCGAGTCTGACAACATTGATAAAGAATCCTGGCCCATTCCATGTTGAAACTTGGAGCTCAAGGCTGTGCAAAAGATGTCTAGATATTCTAGAGTATTTCTATATAATTCATTATCCTCTCTAATTGTGAGGAAGGAAGCATCTGCAAAGTGGCCATTAATCAAATCTCTTACATTCAGCTCAGAAGTGGAATCCCCCCTTTTTCCCAGGTTAGTGTTAAAACTAAGAAAATAACCTTGGATCTTCACTGCAATAATAGAGTTAGAATCAAAAGGCAACCTTGAAAGATAGAATCAAACACCCTGACCTCTGCAGATTTAATTACATTGATAGAAGGGATCTGCAAACGGCGTATCCGCAGCGTTCAAGAAACCTAGCACCCATAACATTATTAAAACGAAAAGCCACTCAACTCTCCCATAAGTTTTATAAATCAATTTTCATGAAGAGGGTCTCTTGGTCTATTACCCTAGCCTATTCCATACCTTGCTAGACCACATTTATGATGTCTAGGATATAACTCCCCGTGATGAGCATGTTTGCTTAGGCTTATCGTTTGTGAAAGAAGGTATTTCACCCGCAGCTCTAGCACCTTGGCCAATATTTTATAAGCACTTTGAATGGTTGCCAACTGATTATGCACTTTAGGTCCCCAGATTTCGGGATGAACTTGTTATTCTGTCTATTTATTATCTCCTTGAGAGATTGTCAATGAATGACTATTCCTTGTAAATATGAAGCAACAAATCTAGGCACAAGAAGTCTTATGTAGCCTTGTAGAATTTCCGCGGGAAGCCATCAAAGCCCAAGGACTTCTCATTGGCCTTCTCCATCATAGTAGCATATAACTCATCCAATGTCAAGGGTTGATCACAGATATTTTCTTTGGTTACTGGCTACCTACGAGGCACAACATCAACACATGTTTGAACTTTGCAAGACCATCTTACATTCCTCAATTGGGCCTAGTGACCAAAATACCAATTTATAATGATTGACGAATTATTATTCAATGTCGGTCTCGAAAGTGATTCTGCCTCTTAGCTTTGAGGGCTGGGATTCGCTCTATCACTTCATTTATGACCAGTGCTTAGAAAAAAATCCATCATGAACTTGTCCCCCATTCTAGGCCATTGTAAGTGTCGACAAAATTTGTGCAGTCCTGTCCTTTCTGACCTCAGTTGTCTTAATGGTGTGCCTAGCTTTGGCCGCTCTGCCTTGTTACTCTTCATCATGAGCAGTATACTATTGCCTTTTGCTGATTTTTTCAAGGCCTTTGCTAGCAGCTTATTGTTTTCTTTTTCCTGAAAGCTGGAATCCCCCTGCCTAAGTTGCAAGGGAAAGAGGCTATCCAGGCTATAGAGCCACTCCACCATTAAATCCAACCGTATTGTAAAATTGGTTTAAACTTTAAAGTGCTGTGTTGTAAAATAAGTGATAAGAGCTTTATCTGAGATTCATTTGGCCGTAAGCAGTTCCACAGATTTTATGTAATAAATAAATAATATAATACTCAGTTTAAAAAAATACAATTGCGTGCTTTTTCCTTTGATGATAGAGACAGCTTACCAATGATAACTGGGTTATAATATGCAGTGGAGAAAACAATGCAGTAATATTTCTGTCTGATACTGAGGCAGCATTAAAATTTGTTTACCCAATCTCATGGTAAGAAACAAGATACAGCAGAGACCCCTCAGATACAAATCAAAGAAAACCTATGCTGGTACAGAATACTTTGCAAAATGTGAGGCCCTAAAGGCACAGTTTTGTAAAATTGGTGATAAGGACGTAACTAGCATTTATTTCAGTTTGTTTTATAGTAGAATTGCGAACTGTATTTTTCTTTGGTGACAGAAACATATTGCCAAGGCTAACTAGGTTTTAATATGCTGTCGAGAAAAGAATGCAATAATATCTCTTTCTGACACTGAGAGGCAACATTAAACCTTATTTGGTCAACTTCATGGCGAGGAAGAGGATACCAGAGTGACCCCTTAAGAATAAATCATACGAAAACTGTGCTGATACACAACACTTTCCAATTGCAAATCATATCTTGTATAGAAATTTACAAAAGTAGATCAAGGTGGCCCAGAGCAGAATATTCCAAAATTTAATTATAATTCATGCATATCTCATCCAAAATAACTGAACTGCACAATCAATTACTTCGCCATTTTATCCTGCACAAACCCCAAAAATAAGGATTTCAGTTGAATGATTGAGTGGTAATATTTGTTCAGTAATTAATGTAAATTTGTGAAGTACAATTTCATAGCTCTTATAATCTTTACAATTGGACAGAACTTTTCCTCCATAAATAAAGTGAAATTTAGGCTAAATGTGCAACACAGGCATGTCCATTATAGCCTTGAGCATGTCTGAAATACAAATTCTAAAACTGTTTATCCTGAAGGAAATCCGTCTTGCAAAAGTATTGTATCAGCAAATGATCTTTATAGCAGCCTTAACATGGAAAAGTCGCAAACCAATGAAAAGGTTTCTGAAATTGGGCAGCAGATTAATCTTTAAAGGGAAGTTATATCAGTTGAACCTAGCAAAGAATTTACCTCAAGGGCAAGTAAACTGCATTGGTCTATTCTTCTATCCATATGAAATCCTTGATGTTGGAACACCATGGAAAGGTTCAAGTCTTAGAGATTCCAAAGAGACTTTAAATATGCCCCCCTCTAAAGTCTGGCATACCAGAGCTCTGCTGCCTAAAATAAGCAATTTTGGAGTTTGCATACAATGTAGGAGGTATATTTATCAAGGAAATATGACCAACTCTATAAGATACACCTGCCTCCTGTGGATGATAGCTGTATTGTGGATCACTCTGTGAATTTTGATGTTGAACCCAATCATCTTGGCCATGACAATTGTTACCACTAGATGAACTGCTATTTGGATAGGTTTTCATAATTCCATTGAGTGTGGTTCAAGATTCCATACATATTCAGTGGCAGCCTGTCCGATTGAGGTAGTGGGCCAAATAATTTCCTTTCATCATTATTACCTGCAGAGCATTGACATGTTATAGATGTTCTTTGCATGAATTCAGGACACAAACTAGCATGAAAATGATTGTCGGTTTTATTCCAATTACCAGGCCACCGGTGAAACTGTGGCACAACTGTAGCAGGGAGAGGTCGACGAGGTGCAACCTGTAAAGGACCAGGCCAACCGGGGACCACTCCTGGAGAGAGGCCGGGGGGGAAATCGTCTTGTTGACCCAAATGCTGAAAAGACTGATTCTGCTGCGAACACTGAAATAAATAAGATTGGTTCTCATAATGTTGATTCTGATTGAAAATCCATGGCTCTTGAAGAGGTCTATTAAAACCCTCCTGCTTACCAGATTGGATTATCTCCCTTTGTTGTAATTGGGACTGCTGTTCTGTAGATTTGTTGTCAGTAAGAAACTGTAACTCTTGTGTTAAACAAGATGGATGTTGGAAGCCTTGCAGATTTTGTCCTTTGATTGGTTCAGAGAGCAGAGAATGGTCCAGCCCAGTCTGGCTGATCTCTTGGTGAATACTGTGCTTTCTTCCCCTAGCCTGAATCGCACAGGGCAAAGAAACAGACAATGAATGGGCCTCATCTGACTGCATGTTTTGAATCGTGGCTTCTTTTGTCAGGTGATCCAAAAAGAGGCGCTGTAAATCATTTCTCATTTGATGAAGTTCAAACCTTTGACTTCCCAACTTGAAAGGATGATCATCTTTATCAGGCTGTCGTGGCTGCCCTAATGACAAATCTGAGCCTTGTGTAGATCTGCCATCCATTCCTGGAGAGAGAATTTGTGTATCTGGCCAAACCTCTCTTTCCTTAAATGGATGCAGTTCAAGTTCTTCTCGAGGCTTTTCTGAACTCAAAGGCTGGCTTAAATGAAGCACGTGACTCTCCATACCACCCTTCTCATCAGTACTCACAAAAAAATAATTCCTTTGATTTTTGGTTAGTTGATCTGTACCTGGAGAAGTATGAATTTGCTGATCTACAACATCTTGCGATGTACCTGCCTTTTCAAGACAAAAGTGTGCTTTCTTTTCTGGATCACTTCTCATAACACCTCCTCTGATAGAATCATCATCAAATGTCTCCTCTACAACCTTTGGAGGTGTCCAGGAGCAGGGTCTTTTCCTCCCTCGAAAATCATCACTTTCTTTAACAGTTGAAATTGCTATATCGTGCAAATGAAATTCTTGAGAATCAAAATGAGCAGAAGACCATGTTTCTTTAACTAAAGAGACTGCGTCATCTTTAGAAACTGGTTGCTCAGAAGTAAAACCTAAATTCCCTCGCATCCCCAACTCAGGAGAAAAATGAACACCAGGATGTAGATTCTCCAATTTTAACATAAATTTGCCATGCCTTCCAGAATTAATAATTTGAGATACAGAAGTTTCTGATGTCATCTTCAAGCTAGGACTCCAGCACATATTTGATTTCTCAACTGGAAGAGAATCAATTACCAAGGCATGCTCTGCAAATAGCTCTTCTTTATCAGATGAGCTGCTACTTTTTGAGCTAGAACCATGTTGAATATTTGACCTAGAATGAGGCTGTGCAATTTGAAGATCTGATTTTCCAAATAAATCAGCTTTGGCAATAGTGTAACCTGACAGATTAGTAACTGGTAAACTAGTTTCCTCACTGTACTGTGCCATTTCTTTTTTATTACATTTTGACTCAAGTACCTTCTCCTCATAGCTTTCCTGAAGACATTCCCACAAATAGGAATCAGATTGATTTCAATTTTAAGAAACCTGATGCTAGACTACTTAACAAAAACTTAGCTGGAATCTGACCTACTAATCCTACTACTCTGCGATCTACTTTTGTTGTTAAGTGTAAAAGGTGTTCTAACTTCTACCAACTAACAGAATAAAAATTAGATCAGACTACACATATGTTTTATCATCTTCAATAACTCAATTATAAACAAGGGATGGCCGTGTTATATATTTTATCATGCTCAATAACTCAATGATATACAATGTCGCAGAAAATTATGATTTAAGATCRCATGAGTTGGGAAATAACTCCTTAGAATACCTAAACAAAATCCATCTTTAGATTCAGTTAATATATCACATGATTCCCCCTCTTCTATTCATTCTYTGCAAGAGACTAGAAAGTAGCCCAAATGTGAAAAAAWTAAATAAAAAAATCCATAATAATTATCCTAAACTTCTACATCAATTTCAATTTCAAACTATAATAGATTATTGKGGYTGATGCAAGAGATATGTGATTSKAAGCCTAACAATGCAACATCAACTAAACATGCAAATAATATTTAAGTTCTAAAAATATCGCAAAGCATACCTTGTACAAGAAAAGCTCCTGCTGTTCCAAAATTTMTTTCTCTAATTTTTTTCTAAGATGGTGTCTTTGCAAACAGCCCTCCACAAATTTGGCGTGAACTATAGGAAGGTCTCTCTCTATTAAAAGCATCCTGTAGAGAAGTGATGAAGTCAAAAGATCAACTCATAATCCATGCTAAAGTACAAAAGGATCACATATCTAGAGTTCTCACCAATAGTCTGCCAACGTTTGCTTGTTCGACTCTTCCACAGTGGCAAAGGGTTGAATATCAATACTCTTAGTGTCACCAAAAGTTGCATCCATGGATTCCAACTGAAGTTCTTCCCCAGTTTGCTTCATTTTCAAAATATTGGCATGGTGCTTCTGGCTAATCTAAGACATTGAGATTCACATAGTCAATTCATAGAAGTTTCAAGTGAAAATCGATCAGAATAACTATTGTTTTGAAGCCTTCACTAAGTTTGCTTCAATTGGAACGCATTTGCCAGTATTTCTTCTATTTTTTATGCCTTCAAGGTTCTATCAGATCTCCAGATAAACCATACATCTACAACGATTTATTAAGACAATGCTGTCTCTATAACCTACATAATCGTTGAAAGCATTTAAGTACAATTCCATAAACAATAGTAAAATGGCATAGAAAAGAAGCCAGTAAATCATAAACATATAGTTTTCATGGCCTATTTGATTGTCAAGTGACTCGTGCTTCATTGTTCTTTGGCCTCCAAGTACACTCCTAAAATCTAGCATGAATTTAAACCACAGGTTATCTCAAAATTCATAGCTACATAAGTTTCAGAAGATGGTTTGGGAGAAAACATTGCAATGTATACAGATTTATTTGATGGACAAGGTTTCACCAGAAGTTACAAGTGAGTCATGCCAGTGAAATAAGAATACAATAGAGTATATGTGTGTGAGCATAACCTAACAAATAGGAGTAACCAAACAACCATATTCATGAGAACACAAAGAATGGCATTATGCTCTTATTCAACCGAACAGTCTTACATGTGTACTAATGATGACTCCACATGTGATGAACCCTGAAAATGGGACCTTTCATACACTTCGGGTCCTATGTACATGGTATTTGACAAGCAACCATTTACCCAACTAATAAGGACTTCCTAATGAAGACTTGAGAACAAGGACTTCACAATCATTTCAGAACTTAACTCATGACCCTTAAAATAATTACATCTCAAATGCATAACAATCTGATCAGTTGCATGTATAAGTCCCCAGAAGTCAAACAAACATCATGACAGTACACTTTCTAACATATTTGGGGCTAACCCCCTCCTTTATCCTTGAGCATCTTACTCAAGTAGTAGTCAATTTTCTCTACTGAAGTATTCGGTTCTTTATTTGGTGTCAATGTTGTTGTTGAATTCACTGTCGATACTAATACTATAACTCCTCTTGAATTCTTCCTTCATTTCTTCTGCATCCCTTGAATTTCTTCATTAATGAATTGACTTTTTCAAATAGTCTTATCCTTTTCTACCTGATCATGTTTTCCCATCTCCTCACTTCATCCAATCCTTCTTTTCTGTAGTGCTTCCACTTTCTACACTTTCTCTTGACTTAAATCCAGTTTTAGTGATAAGTCGCACAAGTGTGTAGTGAAAGTGTCTAGGGGAACACCACAACTATGTTCCCTAATCTCATAAACATCCACAAACCCGCATTCCTCTCATGGGGTAGAATTTCACTACAACTCTACTCTTCCACTCCTCTTTGGAATTAATAGGACCACTCATGCTTATAAATTTACTTGAATGATTTGTATTACTCAATCGTAATAGGGGTACCTAAAGGGATTGTGGATATGCTTCATGTTGAACATTCAATACTGCCTTGTCTTACTCATCTTCCTCTTTCGCATCACCTTTTCTTGCGATATCTTCTCCCCCTTTGCTATCTTTCCCTTGAAGGTCTTTCTCTTTTTTTTCCTTGCTACCCCACTCTCAATTAGTTGCATTCTTACACTTGGGCATCATCACGAACATTCCATCTTCAAATTAATATTCATATTTATGGACTACATTGGCCATGCCTCTAAGTCCTACACTAGCCTTTTACTTTAAGCATTTCCTCTAGATCTCTGATGGGCTCATTATTCAGTCGAGATATCCCTAATTCCATTTGCTAAACGAGCTTCATTTTTCTCTTGGCTAGCTTTGCTTATGCTCATGCTAGTTGAGGATCGTGGCCAAACACTATCTCCCCAAGGAGGAATGGATATCTAAATACTCTACTCATTGCAAAAGATTAAGACTAAATAGCACTTTACCTTAGGTGTCCAATGTATTATGAGATTTGAGGAGGTTTCATTGTCTCTATAAAGGCTCAAAAGGATCCTTATCAACCTTCTTCAATTACCTTGACCAATTGTGCCTTTCCTTATATATTAGAGAGTCATTTACCCTTAGGCAACATTTACTCCAGATATCGTAGTGGGTAGTGTTACCCACCAAGTTGCACTAGGATGGACTTACAGTTGAGCCACCAAAGATTGAACAAGGAGTTGTTCATAATCAAAGTTCAAAAGTCTAGCCAGCAAATATGGCCATCTTTTTTCTTCTTCTTCTCTATACCGCATTTCCATGCCACCCATGGGGAATTGTAATAAGATGAATTTAGCATGATGAACTTGTAAAAGGCTTAGCCTCCTGAGACTTAATCATGAGTGCATTTATCTAGAGTGTTTTTTTAACTTATTCATTATTTCTTGCTTGAAACTTTTAAGCAAGTTATAATTTTTGAGCTTTTTCACTCATTTCCTCCAAAGTTGAAGTGTGTACTGATAGTTAGGCCTTAGCATGGTTATCTAAGTCTAGTGTCTAATGTATATTACCATGCTAATCATCATTTTTGAGTCATATGGAAATTGCACTAAGTCCCCCCTAGGATTTTTTAATGTTTTCAGTTAATAAAAAATTTCCTACAAACGGGATATTTTTTAATTGTAAATATTGAATAAGTTAAAAAAGTGGTACTAGGAGGCATTATATGCCTTGGGGGTATTCGTTTTCACACTCAGAATACCCACTTTACCTATTTACCCACTTTGTGAATGAAATTAGTGTTTTTTAATCACTTACAATAAATTTTACTCACAAAAGTCAAATAAAAGACATAAAAAGACAAAAAATCAGCATTGCTAAAATTTTCGAAACATGTCGGGGACATGTTTTGAGTCAGATAAGCTTCATTGGAGTTATGTGGCATATGAGGGAGAATTGTTTGGAGGTTTGTTGTAGTTATGTGGCATCCCACAGTCACTTAGTGAGATTTTCAAGGGAGAAGTGCCCCCTTCTTGAGGAGAGGTGGCACATTCTAGAAGAGGGTTGCCCACCTCTTGGTGCCCCTCTTGCCTCCTCTTGACTCACAAGTGGCGACCTATGAGAGTTTTGGAGAGGTGGAAGCCCACCTTTCACACATTTCAACACTTGCTCAACAAGTGGTGCGGCCTTCCTCTCCATGTGGTGCACCCCCCTTCATTGGAATTGGCTCCCACTTTGCTATAAGAGAAAGCTCACTCCTCCATTGTTAGCTAATGGGAGTTTGGCTTTGCTTGATGTAATATTGTTGTAATACCTTTATGCTATTGGAATAAAGAAGACTTTGGAGATCTATGGTGGCTTGGCTAGTGTGTGAATGATTGTCATGTGCAAAATTTCTATGAGGTGATATTGTTTCATTTACTTGTTCATTTAAACTGTTGAGGATTGGCCTTTGTATGGATATTATTATTCAGTAGGATAGGGTTATTAAGCTTGTTTGCATTTCTAATCCTATTGTTTATCTATCTTAGATATTTAATGTGCATTGCATGTTTTGTTTAACTAATATGCCATTGAGTCGCTTTTGTAGGTAACACCAAAGTTTAACAATCTCTTGTTGTTGAAATATTGTAACTGCAAAGAGTATTCTATTTATTATTGAGACATTATTAAATAGTTCAATCCCCTTTTGCGGATTGGTCAAACCCTAATTGTATTATGCAAATTGATGGTCTTCCCCTTTTTCCCAAGGAGTGTTCCCTCTTAGATTCATCCTTTGTAGTCTGATCTTGTTGATTTTTAATAGGGTTGTTTTTGTTGAAAGCAGGTTTGAATCCTATCCTTCTCTGACCATATTTCTCCTTCTTCTTATCCCTCCAAGACTGTTGCAAAGAGTCTCTTTGCTTGCCTTGTTCATACAGGTACTTAGTCTTTCTAATGGTCTCTGTCAAAGTTATGGGCTCATCATATTGAATCTTCTCTTTATAAAAAGATGGTAGTCCACTCAAAAACCTTTGTATCTTCATCTTCTCATCCTTGATAAACCCTACATACTTAAGCAATCCCAAGAATTTCTTTTCATATTCTCCCATGGTCATGCTCCCCAACTTAAGTTCAAAGAACTCTTGCATTTTATTGTCATAGACTATTCCTTCTGAAAATATCTCTTGAACTACTTCCAAGTGATCCTACTTTCATTAATGTGCTCAACTTGCTTCAACTTATCCCACCACATAACAATTTTTCCATGCAAATGGCAGGTGGCAATTCTGGCTTCTAGATTAGAGGAGTAGTTGTGCAGCTGAAAATACTTCCTAATTCCAAGCAACCAGGCTTCAACATCATCTTCCCTTTCTCTTTCACCATCAAAGGATGGTGGCTTAAGCTTCCTCAACTCTCCTTGCAAACTGTCCAATTCATGTCTTCTTCTTTGGTGTCTAACAAGAGACTTTTGTACTGCTTATGGAGTCTTCGGATGCATAAAATTTCCTTGTTGAGTAAGGAGGTGAGTGATGTCTATGAGTTCTTCTAGCACTTATTGAATAACTAGCTCTTCTGTAGTTATCCCTTGTTTCATGATGTCTACCTTCTTCTTTTTGTCTTGAGTCTGATCCATTCTTTGCTTTCCTCTACAACTGAATTAGGCTTTGCATCATTTGAGCATTTGTTTGGTTCGGTTCTCTCATCGTCTTCTCATTGTCTTCTTTGTAACTTTGCACTTCTATTTTCAAGCTTCTCACAGTCTCTATTAATGTTTCTGGCTCTGCTTTGCTCCTGTGTCCATTTGATTCTATCTCTGCATTACCAACACTGATGTTTTGACCTTTGGCTTCTCTCTCGTGACTGAAGGCCCCCTCTCCTTCTTCCATGTCCTAAATATGCATTCTTAGCTTGAACTGATATGTTTATATCCCCTAATTCTGCAAAATGTGCAAGCAACCATTTTGTTAGAATTATGCATATCATAGAAATTTTTTCAATTAAAGCTATAGGTCCTATTCCTTCTTAATTCATGAAGCATTATGTCACATTTCTCCCAATTATAATAATTCCAAGTTATTCTCCTTTAATCAACATTCCAACAACTATTCATGTGCCTCAATCTGATCTCTGAGTTGAAAATTATGGCTTCCTGAAAAATCCACTTTCACCCCATTTGTGCATTTTCTCCATTGGTGTAATTTTTATTGAAAGGACATTTTTTGTCAACTGCAGAACTTCAACATAGATGATTTTAGGGGCTAAATTTTGTAAATGGGCTAATTTTCCATGGTTTTCCGAAAAAAAGATTCGACAATTTCCATTTTTTCTAAACATGATTCACCCAAATTCCATAGAATAAAATTATTTTACCTTAAAAATCGCCAAAATTTTATAGAAACTATATAAAATCCTTAGAAATTTGAATATTTTTACAAAACTATTGCCAAACATGTTACATTTTGCATATTAAGGACTAATAAGATTAACCCATGTTTCTACATTTTAATATAAATTTCCATCCTTAAAATCATCCCTATGTAGAAGAAAATACGTCAGGAATTAGAGAAACTTTTGTACGACACATAGATAATAATTATAACAATGAATACCTTATGTTTCTTACTCCTAGGGTTTCAAGCGAGCAATTTCATAATCTTCAACATGAACAAGTAAAACATACCATAGACATTTAACATGAAATGAAAATTGCAGATTTACTTACTTCACCAAGAATAATCTAGCATCAAAACCCTAGATTGCCAAAATTTCACCAAGAATGATCCAAGAAGCATCCACAACAAGTCTCCAAGAAGGTGCGCATCAAAATTGCAACCAATAAACCTTAAAAATGGCGCAAATTTTAGTCCTTTCTCCAAGTGAGGAGAGTTGTGATTGAAAAATTAATTAGGCCAGCCATATTTATATGGGAAATCCTGGCCTAATTACCCAAAAGTTGTGTCTTTTCACAGTTTTGAGCCTACTTCTTAGTTTGCTCATTAAAATAAAAAATAAATTCATTTTTTTACAAAATGGCCCTCAAAGGTTGACGTCATGCCCCTTTAGGGTGACGTTAGGCTTCCTAAGTGAAGCATTGGGCTGGAGAAGCATAGTGCTAGGCCTCCAAAGGCCATCTACCATCTCCTCAAGTGCCAAGTGTCAGGTCACAAGCCATCCTCCACCATAACTCGTCTCCCTCAAGCCCTACAATGATGTCATAGGCTAGTAGAGTGATGTCCAAGCCTCCAAAGGCTAGCGTCCAAGTGGAGAAGGACCGAAAGTAGTCTCCTAGCCATGCCAAAGTGCCTCCCAAGTCAATGACCTCCTTTGTTGTGCAAATGGTGATCACAAGCTAGCCCCAGACGTCGGGTCTCTGCATCCATCTATGGGCTCTAAAGCCCCCATGAAGGTCCGAACAAATCATCTCCTCATGAGCACCTGTCTACCGGGGCAAGGTCCTGCAAAGACAAACAGATACGCCCTCCAAGGGTCCATAAGTCACAAGATCATGCCAAGTAAGCCACTTCTAATAATCAAACCACCTGAACATGTGCATCAAACCCCCCTTTTCAAACTAAACAGATGCTCAAAGACGTTATACAATTTGTCAAATTTAGGTGTGGGAGGGGTGTGAAGGCATCCTATTGGGCCAGTCAGTCCTCAAGTCAAGGGTGTTTTCCAAAAGAAACCCATCTAAGTCATGTAGAGAGGATGAGGTGGATGGGGGTAAGATCTTTGGGCATGGGGTTCATGACATACAAGGGTTTGTATTGTCTCATTTATGGGTGCCTTTGCAGAGGGTGTGTTTTCCTTCATCCGTGATGCAACATTTTTTCAAGCCGGTTTATTTCCATTAATTAATTAAAGTCTAGAGCAATTGGGTACTCCAAATGGGTAACATAAAACTTGGGAGGCAGTACCACAATGTCACTTGAAGAGAGAGGTACACAAAATTCCATAGGGGTAAAGAAAAGGTTGTAACGCACTTGTATAGATCCCTCAACAAGTGGGATGTCTATATAATATAAAAATCCTTTTACAGGTCTTATGCTTTTAAGAGATAATGCTTCATTGTCTCTCAAGGCCTCTTGGGAGAGCATCTGGAAGGTTTATGATTTGGATTTTATCTTTTTCCAGCTACATTCCCTCTGGACCTTCAACCCCTTCTTCCCATGAAATGAGGTACAATCCCTTCTTGGGTCAATACACCCGAAAATCCCAAAGACAAGGAGACGGAAGGAAAGAAGTGTGGAAAGTGATAAGTATGATCGGGGGTGGACGATGACTCTTCAAGGAAACCACCAGTAGCACCCTATTTTCAAGGGTGATTGACTTACTAGGACAAAATGACACCTGTTATTGCACAATTTGTACTTGCCCAAAGCCCAAGGCAAGTGGATGCAAGATTGGCGTAACAGGGGGTGACCTATCACTGTCACCTTAATAGGAGACCCCTTTCTATTTAGGAGTATGTCAAAGTACCCCAAGGGAGACGTCCCCAGTGACCTAAAGGGTTGATAACTAAGGCAAGTATGCAAGAAAATCACCCTCTCATTGGTCACTCAATTCAGAAGGTTCTTATGGACTTTAAAGGATAAAGCAAATAGTGAAATGGATTGTACCTGCCCAGAACAAGACAACAAGAAAATATAGCATTTTACAAGTACAAAAATATGATGTTAGTGCTTCTTAAACCATGAACCTTCAAAAAGCAAGCTAGCTGATATGAATGTGCAGCAATGCAGCAGTTTATAACAGCAATTAATATTTTATAACAGCCACAAGAATTATGCCTTACAATCGCTTGAAAAAGACAAGAAAGAATAGCTTTAACCTAGCAAAATGATAGTAAGTTGTCACAAGCAAATTTGGCAATGTCTGGCTAGCATAATATGTCACTTTTGCAGAGAATTTGCTGCAATTAGATGGCTGTAGCAATCTTTTGTAACAACAACAAATTCTAATGGTCAAAAGGACAAGAAAACACCATACAAAGTTAGCACTTATCTAGTAGATTGACTAGCAATTGTCACAATTGAATTTTGAATGAGTCAAGTGCAAGTTATGTAGGCAAATGCATCCAATTAATGTATGTTAGTATGGATGTAGCAAAGATTTGCAACAGAAGCAAGTTAACAAGTGAATTAGTTTAACTTAGGGTTAGTAAAAGTTAGTAAAGGCTTAGAGGAAGAAGGTTTGAGTGTTTGTTTGATCAATCAATTCACTAAGCAAGTGGACTAATGCCTTTAAGGGGTAATGGAATCTATAGGTGACGGTTTTCTCTTGGAAGCAACAACAAAATGATTGTTTTTTTCTAAGGAGAAGGGATGATTGGATGAGGTGTTGGCAACCCAAGTCCTCAAGAATCCAAATCCTAGGGACAAATTTGCTAGAGAGTAAGGGGTCTTAGGCCCTAGCGAATCTTCCTTCCTTGGACTATAAAAAGGTATTAAAAGCAACAATAACTAGACAATGGCTTCTAAAGAGCTAGCATTTAGGGCTTTAGAAGTTTATCTAAGTCAAATCATCTTGGTAAAGGTCTAGCAGGTGAAGAGCAAAGAAGTAGTAACTTAAGTTATTTACTCCTAGGGTTTGTCAAGCAAGCAATTTCATAATCTTCAACATGAATAAGCAAATATACCATAACATTCACAATAAAATGAAGAATTGCAGATTTACTTACTTCACCAAGAAAAATCAAGCAATAAAGCCCTAGATTGCCAAGTAAATTCACCAAGAAATGATCCAAGTTGCATGACCTGGCCAAATTACATTAAAAATCCAGTTTTTACATAAATGAAGGTAATTAAACCCTAAAATCAACTCCAAATGGTGACGTTGAGCTCCTAGGGTGGAATGTTGGGCCCCATATGCAGAACGTTTGGCCTCCAAAGGCCCTGGATGATGCCACACGTACCAACCAGCACACAACTTCCCTCATAAATGAAAACCCTAGCTTTGGATGATGTCCAGGGTCATAATGATGACATCATGGGCTCTCAAGAGTCAACGTTTAGGTGGAAGAGCAAGATCCCCCTGGGTCTAGGTCTGCCAAAGTGTCTCGAGGGAAACGTCCTTCTTTATTCCTAGTGCAAGTCTTTGATGTCTCTTTGCCCCTAGTTGGGGTGACATCTTCCATCTGTGGGCTTCCAGCCACATGGAGATCCGAGCTAATCATTCCCCCATATGTACCTGTCCACCGAGCAAAGTCCTGCAGCAACAACAAGTAGACCCTCCAGGGGCTCATAAGTCACAGGTATCATAGCAATGTCAATCACATCTAATAATCAAATTACCCAAACATGTGCATCAAACCCCCCTTTACCCAAACAAATGCTCAAAGACGTTATGTAGTTTAACAAGTTAGGTTTGGAGAAGGTCTTGGGGTGTCCTATTGGGCTTATCCTCCTTAAGTTTGGGGTGTTTCCCAGGTGAGAACCAATCTGGGTCATGTAAGTGTGTGTGGGGTGGCATGGGGTAAGTGTTTGGGCATGGGGTGCAGTGATAACAGGGAAATGTAGATCTTACCTGTGGGTGCCTTTGTAGAGGGCGAGTTGCACCTTGTCATAGATGTCATTCTTTCCTAGCCCATTCAATTCCTTTTATTCTTAGTTTTATTGTTTTTTTATCTTTTTCTTTTATGCTTCAAGGGAAGGGCTAAGGGACACTGTCCTGACTTGGTGACCAAAGGTGACAACGTTACCCACAAGCATTTCATGAAGATGAGAAGGTTGGCTCATGATGAGACCCCCTTTCTCTTGGTTATGCCACCAAGAGCCACTACCCTGGTTTGGTGACCAGATAGATGGTAG
>JZKD02S1604990.1:804333-815494 GCA_000966675.3 Picea glauca | reverse complement strand
AGATTTAGGATTGTTTGTGGGAAAACAATTTATAGTAGGGGAGACTGTAACATTCCCCTCTTCTTGACAAGAACATTGGAAAACTTAGTAATCTAGTCACCCCTCTAGACTATAGTCTCATGGGAAAAAGGGGGTTAAGAGGCGCAACAGGGTCACTAAGGAGATAAATGTTATATTATTAAAGTGACTTTGGTAAAAGCAGAAGAAAAAAGGTTAATTGACTTAGAGGAGAAAATAAAGTAATGACTTTAGGAATCAATAAAGTAACTCAAGTGAAAATTAGAAGATGGAGGTATAAAAGAGAGAGGAGGGCACCTCACTCCTCATTAATGTCATTTTTTACTTAGCATCTTCGAGCTCTGCAACTTGAACGTTTTGAGGGTTTGAGTAAACAAACCCTGGAGATCAACAAGGAGGTATAAATGAGAGCGGAGATATAATAAATAATGCACAGAGATATCGTGGATATCCAATAATATAACATAAATGTATCAGAGATGCAACCATAAACACAGAAATACAATAATACACGATTTCTATTAATGAAAGAAATGTACAAAGACTGTAAAAATACAGAGTGAAAAAATCGCTAGAATGGTGGTAGCTTATCTCTAAGAAGAGATGTGACGGCTACTCGCATTCACAAGAATATGATTACAATGAGGCTTTGAAGGCCTTTTTACAATAAACAAGATTGTCAAAAACCCTAAACATCCAAAAACCTAAATCTGGGAGATGAAGCGCCAAAAGTCATGTGGGCCCTATTTGGGTAAGTTGGTACATCAACTTCTCTGGGTCGTAACTTTGGCATACTATCTCCATTTGACGCATATGATACATTGTTAGAAAGATCTATCCGAGGACTATAATTGTTAATAGAAAATCTCACAAAGAATTTTTTGAATCGGTAGATGCCCAAAAAACGTCGTTTAGGGCCTCAAAACAGCTCTGGAAGTTCATGACCCGAAAAACTGCTAATAATAGTAAATTACCAAAATTGTCATAAAATTGTTTTGAGCCAGTTGGAAAATGTGGGTGGCCACCGATATCCACCTGAATCAATCCTCCCTCCTTAGGAAGCAATGGTCTCCGTTGGGTTGAGTGCCCGGGGGAGAGGGAAAAGCGTTTGTATAATCTGCATCTTGGTGAGTTGCTTGCCTTATTGGGGAAGTTGAGTTGCTTAGCTTGTTGAAGGTTGTCACGAACATGTGGCTGGAAGGGTTGGACCTTTTTAACCAATCTGGCTACATGAGGTGCTTGTGTGCAGAATGAATCTTTACACTTTGTTGCAATCTTGTCGAACTTCTTATGTTGGATAGAAGGTGCTTGGGCTGAGGTTGTAGTGGTTGCAGTATCCTTTTGTTCACCCTTTGAACAGATTGTGAAGAACCTGAATTTTGTAGTATGAGATATTACCTTGCGACACTGTTTAGGTGGGACAGTAGTTGGAAATACCTCTAGCATTCTATAGAGATGACCCCCCAAAGTAACAATGACGGTCAAGACTCATCAACAACATGGCACTTCCACATATATGGTTGGCCCAAGAGAACATCACCGACATTGAATGGGGAACATCACATAATACCTCATCTTTGAAGGGTTGGATGTCGTATGACAATTGACACTGCTGGCTGACACAAAGATCTCGTCCTTGGTGAAGCCACCCGATGTTGTATGGTTGGGGGTGTGGTGTTCTCGACAATCCCAATTGTTTGACGACCTCTACTAAGATGGGGTTCTTCTGGCTTCCGCTATCAATAATAAAATATAGCAGGGTCCCCTTCACCCACGTCTGTGAATGGAAAAGACGCTCCCCATCTTCAAGATCTATTGGTTCTTCTGGTTGAATTGTTGTGGTTGCGACAATAACAGTGGGGTATGCGTCGATGATCTGTCTTTTACCAGTATTTTTAGAATCAGATTCTGAATCAGGGTTCAGTTCCTTGTCTTTGATCTCGACCACCAATGACTATTTTGAGCAACACTCATAAGTGTTGTGCCAAGGACTTTTGTGGAAATTGCACCATTTTCCAATGTCCTTCTTTGTCTTCCCGTGACCCTTCTTTTTCGGCTTGGATTGGTTTTCAGGGGACTGTTTGTTAGGGTCATTTTTATCATACTTTGGTTGTTGTAGATTTGCAGACCTAAACTCTCGTTTGTTCTAGTGCTTAAATTTCTACTTGATTTTAACAACATATCGATAAGCAGCACTGAGTGATGAGATGTCTAGAAAATCCATTTTAGTTTGGATGTATCTATGTAGAGCCCCACGGTATTTTAGAACCAAATGTTGTTCGGAGTCTCTGATACCCAGCTTGGTGCGCAAGCTATCAAAGGTATTGGTGAACTCCAGAATTGTTTGGCCCCTCTCTTGCTGCAGTGTGGTCCATCTCAAGTATTGGTCTTCATAGTTGCCAACAGGGTAATATTTTTCATTTACCACATCCACAAAAAAATCCCAAGTGAGCTCAACCCCATATATTCCAGACTCCTCTATGGAAATTTGCTCCTAGTAAGTTTCTCACCAATGTTTGACATGAGGGAGTGCTTTAAGGAGTGTGAAGGTGATCTTTTCCCTGTTGAAAAAATTATGAACAAAGAAATAATCTTCTAACAGATTAAACCATTTGTCTAGGGCATCCGCATCTATTTGACCTTCAAATACGAGAATATCAAAATTAACTTGTACCTTGAAATGAAAGGTTCTTCCAAACTGGTTGTTTGATGAAGATGTGTTTGTTGCTAACAGCAGGCATTGAAGGATGTGGGAAAAAATATCCATCATTTCGTCCCTCTATCGCGTGAGAGCTTTCTCAAGAAACATATTGATAGGATCGTCTGCTCCGTCATTTTTCTTTTCTTCTGCCATGGAGGGTTTCTTTGTCATGCGAGAGCAATTTTATTTAAGAGAAACAAGTTCGAGACCCAACTTGCTATACTCGGACCTCGTCGGGGACATGCATTGAAAAATGATCAAGAGCAACCTGCTCTGATACCACTGATCTAGATTATTTTCAGTATGAAATGAGAACGAAGATATAATAAAGAATGCACAGAGATATCACAAATATCCAATAATATAACATAAATGTATCAGAGATGCAACCATAAACACAGAGATACGATAATACATGATTTCTATTAATGAAAGAAATGTACAGAGACTATAAAAATACAGAGTGAAAGACTCGCTAGAATGGTGTCATCTTATCTCTGAGAAGAGATGTAACAACTACTCGCATTCACAAGAAGATGATTACAATGAAGCTCTAATGGCCTTTTTACAATAAACAAGAATGTCAAAACCCTAGACATCCAAAAATCTAACCCTGGGAGATGAAGCGCCAAAAGTCATGTGAGCCCTGTTTGGGTAAGTTGGTACATCAACTTCCCGGGGTCGTAACTTTGGCATACTATCTTTGTTTGATGCATATGATACATCGTTAGAAATATCTATCCGAGGACTACAATTGTTGGCAAAAATTACCAAGGAGGAAAATTTTGTTCGACAGATGCCCAAAAAACGTCGTTTAGGGCCTCAAAACATCTCTGGAAGTTCGAGACCCGAAAAACTGCCAAAATAGTAAATTACCAAAATTGCCATAAAACTATTTTGAGCCAGTTGGAAAAGGTGGGTGGCCATCGATATCCACCTGGATCAATCCTCCCTCCTTAGGAACCAATGGTCTCCATTGCGTTGGGTGCCCGGGGGAAAGCGTTCATTGAATCTTCATCTTGATGAGTTGTTTGCCTTGTTGGGGAAGTTGCATTGCTTAGCTTGTTGAACGTTGTCATGAACATGTGGCTGGAAGGGTTGGACCTTTTTAACCATTCTGGCTACATGAGGTGCCTGTGTGAAGAAGGAATCTTTACACTTTATTGCAATCTTGTTGACATGCTTCTGTTGGATAGAAAGTGCTTAGGCCGAGGCTGTAGTGGTTGCAGTATCCTTTTGTTCACCCTTTGAACAGATTGTGAAGAAGTTGAATTTTGTAGTATAAGATACTACCTTGCGACACTGTTTAGGTGGGACGGTAGTTGGAACTACCTCTGGTATTTTGTAGAGATGACCCTCCAAAGTAACAATGACACTATGGGATTGAGACACATAAACAACATGGCGCTTCCAGATATATGGTTGGCCCAAGAGAAAATCACAGACATCCAATGGGGAAACATCACATAATACCTCATCCTTGAAGGGTTGAATGTCATATGACAATTGACACTGTTGGCTGACACGAAGATCTCGTCCTTGGCGAAGCTACCCGATGTTGTGTGGCTGCGGGTGTGGTGTTGTCAACAATCTCAACTATTTGATGACCTCTGTTGAGATCAAGTTCTTCTGGCTTCCGCTATCAACCATAAAATGTAATGGGGTCCCCTTCACCTGCATCTGTAAATGAAAAAGATGTTCCCCCTCTTTAGGATATGTTGGTTCTTCTGGTTGAATTTTCGCGGTCTGTGTCGATGATATGTCTTTTACCAGTATTTTCAAAATCAAATTCTGAATTAGGGTTTCGCTCCTTGTCTTTGATCTTGACCACTATTGACTGTTTTTAGCGACATTCATCGGTGTTGTTCCAGGGGATTTTGTGGAAATCACACCATTTTCCGGTGTCTTTCTTTGTCTTCCCATGAACCTTATTTTCCTGTGGCTTGGACTGGTTTTCGGGGGACTGTTTGTTAGGGCCATCTTTATCATACTTTGGTTGTTGCATATTTGCAGACCCAAACTCTCGTTTGTTATGGTGCTTAGATTTCTGCTCGATTTTAACAGCATATCTATAAGCAACATCGAGTGATGATATGTTCATAAAATCCATTTCAATTTGGATGTATCTTTGTAGAGCGCCACAGTATTTCAGAATCAAATGTCGTTGAGATATTTTGATACCCAACTTGGTGTGCAAGGTATGGAAGGTATCGGTGAAATCTGGATCTGCGTGGCCCCTCTCTTTCCACAGTTTGGTCTATCTCACGTACTGGTCCTCATAGTTTTCGACAGGGTAATATTGTTCCTTGACCGCATCCACAAAAAAATCCCAAGTGGGCTCGGCCCTATATATTCTAGATTCCTCTGTGAAACTTTGCTCCCAGTAAGTTTCTCACCAATGTTTGACATGGGGGAGCGCTTTAAGGAGTGCGAAGGTGATCTTTTACCTATCAGAAAAACTATGAACAGAGAAATAACCTTCTAACATATTTAACCATTTGTCTAGGGCATCCACATCTATCTGATCTTCAAATACAAGAATATCAAAATTAACCTGTACCTTGAAAGGAATGGTGCTTCCAAAGTGTTTGTTTGATGAAGATGTTCTTGTTGCTATTGGAAAGTGTTGAAGGATGTGGGAAAAAGTCTCCATCGTTTCGTCCCTCTGTCGCGTGAGAGCTTTCTCAAGCAACATATTGATAGGATCGTTTGCTCCATCATTTTTCTTTTCTTCCACCATGGAGGGTTTCTTGGGCGTGCGAGAGAGATTGTATTCAAGAGAGAAAATATTGAGACCCAACTTGCTATACTTGGATCTCTTCGGGGACATGCACTAAAAAATGATCAAGAGCAGCCTGCTTTGATACCACTGGTCCAGATTATTTTCGGCATGAAATGAGAGAGGTGATATATTAAAGAATGCACAGAGATATCGCGGATATCCAATAATATAATAGAAATGTATCAAAGATGCAACCATAAACACAACGATATAATAATACACGATTTCTATTAATGAAAGAAATGTACAAAGACTGTAAAAATATAGAGTGAAAGACTCACTAGAATGGTGGCAGCTTGTCTATGAGAAGAGATGTGACAACTACTCGCATTCGCAAGAAGATGATTACAATGAGGCTCTGAATGCCTTTTTACAATAAACATGAATGTCAAAAACCCTATTCATCCAAAAACCTAACCCTGGGAGATGAAGCGCCAAAAGTCATGTGAGCCCCGTTTGGGTAAGTTCGTACATCAATTTCCCAGGGTCAACTTTAGTATACTATCTTCGTTTGACGAATATGATACATCGTTAGAAATATCTATCTAAGGAATACAATAGTTTGTAAAACATATCTTGAATATAATATTTGACCAGTAGATGCCAAAAAAACTTCGTTTAGGGCCTCAAAATGGCTTCAAAAGTTTAAGACCCGAAAAACTACCAAAATTTTCAAAAAACTTTTTTGAGCCAGTTAGAAAAAGTGGGTGGCCACTGATATCCACTTGGATCAATCCTCCTTCCTTAGGAATAAATGGTATCCATTGCATTGGGTGTCCGGGGGAGACGGAAAAGTGTTTGCTGAATCTGCATATTGATGAGTTGCTTGCCTTGTTGGGGAAGTTGTGTTGCTTAGCTTGTTGAAGGTTGTCACAAACATGTAACTGGAAGGGTTGGACATTTTTAACCAATCTGGCTACATGAGGTTCCTATGTGCAGAAGGAATCTTTACACTTTGCTGCAATCTTGTTGATCTGCTTCTTTTGCATAGAAGGTGCTTGGGTCGAGGCTGTAGTGGTTGCAGTATCCTTATGTTCACTCTTTGAAAAGATTGTGAAGAAGCTGAATTTTGTAGTATGAGATACTACCTTGCGACACTGTTTAGGTGGGACAGTAGTTGGAACTACCTCTGGTATTTCGTAGAGATGGCCCCCCAAATTAATAACAACACTATGGGGTCAAGACTCATAAACAACATGACGCTTCCACATATATGGTTGGCCCAAGAGAACATCACATACATCCAATGGGGAAACATCACATAATACCTCATCCTTGAAGGGTTGGATGTCGTATGACAATCGACACTGCTGGCTGACACGAAGATATCGTCCTTGATGAAGCCACCCAATGTTGTATGGTTGCGGGTGTGGTGTTGTTAACAATCCCAACTGTTTGGTGACCTTTGTTGAGATGAAGTTATTATGGTTTCCACTATCAAAAATAAAATGCAGCAGGGTCCCCTTCACCCACATCTGTGAATGAAAAAGGTGCTCCCCCTCTTCAAGATCTGTTAGTTCTTCTGGTTGAATTGTTGCGGTCATGACAATAGCAGTGGGGTCTACGTCGATGTTCTGTCTTTTACCTGTATTTTCAGAATCAGATTCTGAATCAAGGCTCGACTCGTCTTTAATCTTGGCCACCAATGATTGTTTTTAGCGACATTCATCGGTGTTGTGCCAGGGAATTTTGTGGAAATCGCACCATTTTTCGGTGTCCTTCGTTGTCTTCCCATGACCCTTCTTTTCCTGTGGCTTGGATTGGTTTTCGGGGGACTGTTTGTTAGGGCCGTCTTTATCATACTTTGGTTGTTGCATATTTGCAAACCCAAACTCCTATTTGTTCTCGTGCTTAAATTTCTGCTCGATTTTAACAGCATATCGATAAGCAGTACCGAGTGATAATATGTCTAGAAAATCCATTTCAGTTTGGATGTTTCTGTGTAGAGCCCTACTTTATTTCAGAATCAAATGTCATTCAGATTCTTTGATACCCAGCTTGGTGCGCAAGGTATGGAAGGTATTGGTGAATTCTGGACCTGTTTGGCCCCTCTATTGTCGTTGTGTGGTCCATCTCACGTATTGGTCCTCATAGTTGTCAACATGGTAATATTGTTCATTTACTGCATCCACAAAAACATCTCAAGTGGGCTCGGCCCTATATATTCCAGACTCCTCTGTGGAACTTTGCTCTCAGTAAGTTTTCCACCAATGTTTGACATGGGGAAGATATTTAAGGAGTGTGAAGGTGATTTTTTCCCTGTCGAAAAAATTATGAACAGAGAAATAACCTTCTAACAGATTTAACCATTTGTCTAGGGCATCCGCATCTATCTAACCTTCAAATACAGGAATATCAAAATTAACCTGTACATTGAAAGAAGAGGTGCTTCCATAGTGGTTGTTTGATGAAAATGTGATTGTTGCTATCGACAGAGATTGAAGGATGTGGGAAAAATTCTCCATCATTTATTCCCTCTGTTGCATGAGAACTTGCTCAAGCAACAGATCGATAGGATCGTTTGCTCCATCGTTTTTCTTTTATTTCTCCATGGAGGGTTTCTTGGGCGTGCGAGAGAGATTGTCTTCAAGAGAGACAATCTCGAGACCCAACTTGCTATACTCGGACCTCGTCGGGGACATGCACTGAAAAATGATCAAGAGCAACATGCTCTGATACCACTGATCCGAATTATTTTCGGCACGAAATGAGAGTAGAGATATAATAAAGAAAGCACAGAGATATCGTCGATATCCAATAATATAATAGAAACATATCAGAGATGAAACCATAAACACAAAGATACAGTAATACACGATTTCTATTAATGAAATAAATGTACAGAGACCTTAAAAATACAGAGTGAAAGACTCGCTAGAATGGTGGCAGCTTGTCTCTGAGAAGAGATGTGATGACTACTCGCATTCGCAAGAAAATGATTACAGCGAGGCTCTGAAGGCCTTTTTAAAATAAACAAAAATGTCAAAATCCCTAGACATCCAAAAACCTAACCCTGGGAGATGAAGCGTCAAAAGTCATGTGGGCCTCGTTTGGGTAAGTTGGTACATCAACTTCCCGGGGTCGTAACTTTGGCATACTATCTATGTTTGACACATATGATACATCATTAGAAAGATCTATCTGAGGACTACAATTGTTAATGTAAAATATCAATGTTTTAATTTGCAATCGGTGGATGCCCAAAAAACGTTGTTTAGGGCCTCAAAACGCCTCTGGAAGTTCAGTGCCCGAAAAACTACCAAAAATAGTAAATTACCAAAATTGCCACAAAACTATTTTAAGACATTTGGAAAAGGTGGGTGGCCACCGATATCCATCTGGATCAATCATCCCTCCTTAGGAAGCAATGTTCTCCATTGCATTGAGTGCCCGGGGGAAAGGGAAAATCTTTTGTTGAATCTGCATCTTGATGAGTTGTTTTCCTTGTTGGGGAAGTTGTGTTGCTTAGCTTGTTGAAGGTTGTCACGAACATGTGGCTAGAAGGGTTGGACCTTTTTAACCAGTATGGCTACATGAGGTGCCTGTGTGCAGAAGGAAGCTTTAAACTTTGTTGCAATCTTGTCAACCTGCTTCTGTTGAATAGAAGGTGCTTGGGCCAAGGCTGTAGTGGTTGCAGTATCCTTATGTTCATCCTTTGAACATATTGTGAACAAACTGAATTTTGCAGTATGAGATACTACCTTGCGGCACTGTTTAGGTGGGACAGTAGTTGGAACTACCTCTCGTATTCTGTAGAGATGACCTCCCAAGTAACAATAACACTACGGGGTTGAGACTCATAAACAACATGGCGCTTCCACATATATGGTTGGCCCAAGAGAACATCACAGACATTCAATGGGGAAACATCACATAAAATCTCATCATTGAAGGGCTGGATGCAGTATGACAATTGACATTGTTCACTGACACGAAGATCTTGTCCTTGGCGAAGCCACCCGATGTTGTATGGTTGTGGGTGTGGTTTTGTCAACAATCCCAACTGTTTGACAACCTCTGTTGAGATGAGGTTCTTTTGGCTTCCACTATCAACAATAAAATGCAGCCGGATCCCCTTCACCCACATCTGTGAATGAAAAAGGTGCTCCCTTGTTCAGGATCTGTTGGTTCTTCTGGTTGAATTGTTGCATTCACGACAATAGTAGTGGGGTTTGTGTCAATGATCTGTCTTTTACCAGTATTTTCAGAATCAGATTCTGAATCAGGGTTTGACTCCTTGTCTTTGATCTCGGCCACTAATTACTATTTTGAGCGACATTCATCGGTGTTGTGCCAGGGGATTTTGTGGAAATCGCACCATTTTTCGGTGTCTTCATTGTTTTCCCGTGACCCTTCTTTTCATGTGGCTTTGACTGGTTTTCGAGGGACCATTTGTTAGGGTCGTCTTTATCATACTTTGGTTGTTGCAAATTTGCAGACCCAATTTCTCGTTTTTTCTGGTGCTTAATTTTCTTCTTGATTTTAACAACATATCTATAAGTAACACCGAGTGATGAGATGTACAAAAAATCCATATCAGTTTGGATGTATCTGTGTAGAGCCCCATGTTATTTCAGAACCAAATGTCGTTCATATTTTTTGATACCCAACTTTGTGCGCAAGGTATGGATGGTATTGGTGAACTCCAGAACGACTTGGCCCCTCTCTTGTCGCAGTGTGGTCCATCTCACGTATTGGTCCTCATAGTTTCCAACATGGTAATATTGTTCCTTACCGCATCCACACAAAAATATCAAGTGGGCTTGGCCCCATATATTCTATACTCCACCAATGTTTGACATGGGGTAGCGCTTTAAGGAGTTCGAAGGTGATTTTTTCCCTGTCGAAAAAATTATGAACAGATAAATAACCTTCTAACAGATTTAACCATTTGTTTAGGGCATCTGCATCTATATGACCTTCAAATACGGGAATATCAAAATTAAACTGTACTTTGAAATGAGAGATGCTTCCAAAGTGGTTGTTTGATGAAGATGTGAATATTGCTATCGGTAGGAGTTGAAGGATGTGGGAAAAATTCTCCATCATTTCGTTCCTCTGTCGCGTGAGAGCTTTCTCAAGCAACAGATTGATAAGATCGTCTGCTCCATCGTTTTTCTTGTCTTCCTCCATGAAAGTTTTCTTGGGTGTGTGAGAATGATTGTCCTCAAGAGAGACAATCTCAAGACCCAACTTGCTATACTCAGACCTCGTCGGGGACATGCACTGAAAAATGATCAAGAGGATCCTGCTCTGATACCAATGATCCAGATTATTTTTGGCACGAAATGAGAGCAGAGATATAATAAAGAATGCACAGAAATATCGCAGATATCCAATAATATAACATAAACGTATCATAGATGCAACCATAAACAGAGAGATATAGTAATACATGATTTCTATTAATGAAAGAAATGTATAGAGACTGTAAAAATACAGAGTGAAAGACTCGCTAGAATGGTGACAACTTATCTCTGAGAGGAGATGTGATAGCTACTCGCTTTCACAAGAAGATGATTAGAATGAGGCTCTGAAGACATTTTTACAATAAACAGGAATGTCAAAAACCCTAGACATCCAAAAATCTAACCCTGGGAGATGAAGCGCCAAAAGTCATGTGGGCCCCGTTTGGGTAAGTTGGTACATCAAATTCCCGA
>JZKD02S1604990.1:780448-804323 GCA_000966675.3 Picea glauca | reverse complement strand
TTGAGAGAGGAAAGTTAGGGTAGCAAGGGGGGTGCATTTCTCAAGAGAGATTGGGCACAAATCCCAAGAGAATATTTTTGTGTGAGAGTGTTGTAACTTACTGTTGTTAGAGAGATCGTACGATACAGATCTATACAGTCCGTACAATAGAGAGGGGAGAATTGATTTCGAGGCAACATTGTTGCATACAAATCAAGGTAGTTTTCTGGTGTGTTCTGTTGGTGTTTTGGGCAATTTTCTGTTGCTGTTCGTACAACTGTTGTTTGACACAATTTTTCAAGGCGCTGAAAGAGGGCAGGACGGTACAACAATATGGATTTTTTGGGCACATTTTCCAAGGCAGAAAGTTGGGATAGTTGGGTGTTGTAAGTTATTTTTTTGGCTGTAAATGTATTGCTGCTGCTGATATATCTTTCATAAAGCTATATAAATCTCTCTCTCTCTCTCTCTCTCTGGGTTTCTCCACATTGGGGTTTTCCCTGGCATTGCCTAAATTTCTGAGCATTTCTGAGTTGAATGATTGTTGTTCATTGTGTTTATTCTGCTGCAAAAGTTCTTGGCAATGTGTATTTCTGTTTATGGTATTTTATGAATGTGGGTTTAGACATTTCAGAGTTCATTTAGGACAATGATCTCTAGGTTGCTAAGTGTATGGAAAAACTTAGTACTTGTTGATTTTGTCATTAAATTTCTATATGATATCAGAGCTTGGGCTCTGAGTGACAGTGAATAGTGAGATTTTTGGGCAAGTTTGAAGGGGGAAATCTGTTGTTTGTTTTCCTTTGAATAATGAAAGGGAATATAGCTGCATGCATTAGATTTGAGGATCGGTTGGATGACATTTCCAACTATTTGCAGTGGAAGGTCTGGATGTTAGTTGTTCTCAAGGAGAACAAGATTTGAAACTATGTTAGTTCTGTTGTTGTGGCTCCCACAACAAATCCTATTGCTTTGGATCATGAGGTAAAGGAGGCCAAAACTCAGAGGATCATTCTGGATGGTGTGAAGGACCCACTCATTCCACATCTATATGAGAAGAAGACAACTTATGAGATGTGGGAAGCTTTGAAGAATTTATTTGAGGCTAAGAATGTTAATTGGAAGATGGCCTTGAAAGATAAGTTGCATGACTCGAAGATGACTAAGGGTGAGGATGTTGCATCCTATCTTACCTGACTAGCCCAAGTTAAGGATGAGTTAGCTGTAGTGGGACTGATCATCTCAGAAGCCGAGTTGGGGAGGATAACCTTGAAAGACTTCATAAAGGAATGGGATGTATTTGTGAAGTGTGTGGTGGGTCAAGAAAAATTTCTAGATTGGAGTAGGTTGTGGGACAACTTCACTCATGAGGAGATTTGGATGAGGTCTCATAGCAGTGGTCAGAAGGAAGACAAAGCTGAGGAGAATATTGCTCTTACTGCAAAGAGAAAGAAGAAAGAAAATTCCGGGAGGGACTTGAGTAAAGTCAGATGTTACTGTTGTAACCAGTTGGGACATCTTGCTTCTTAGTGTCCTAAGAAGAAGAAGAAGAGGAAGGAACATGAGGGGCCTAAGACAACTACTACAACAACCATGGAGGACTTTTCTTCCAAGTTTGATAAAGAATTTTCTTTGGTTACTTTAGTATCGTGTCGATAGTGGAGGATTTGGGGGTGATATTAGATGGATTGTTGACAGTGGAGCCTCTTGTCAGATGACGAGAATCTGGCAATCATTCCTTATTATCACAGAGACAGGTCCTGACCGACTCTGGTGGAGAGTGAAGGTGGTATGGCACGAGCTGTACATGGAGTTGGAAGGGTTAGATTTCGACTCAAGTATGGAGGATTCATGGAGCTTGATGGAGTTCTCTTTGTTCCAGGGTTGAGGGTTAACTTGCTCTTAGTCTCAGCCTTGGAGGATGTTGGATATTGTACATTGTTCAAGAGGGAACATGTATTTATCTATAGGGAGGGAGCGGACCTAGTGGAACCACAACTGATTTGTGATCAGGTGGATAGGTTGTACATGTTGCGAGGACAACCTTCAGGATATGCTTCAACGTTGGATGAGGAGCAAGAGGCTCCTGAGATTGCAGTGGGCCCAAGGATTCAGTCTTGCATTTCGAGAGAAGAGAGGGACTCTCTTCTAAGCACCGACAGGAGGATCATTTGGTGTGATTGAACTGATGCTCAAGGTGGAGTGGATTCTTTTAGGAGCTCAGGGTTCATAATAGTTGTCAGGAGGATGTCTTTTGGTTTGAGTTATGTACAGGTGTTGAGGATGGCTCCAGGTTCAGAGGGAGCTCCTACTGAGAACAATGTGATGGGACCGGATGATGGAGATGACGGCAAGTACATCCCTCGCTAAGAGGGAGTGTTAACTTTTTAGCTTGGGAGGCACTCCGCATGTTTGTCTTTTATGCGGAAGCAACCTTGTACCTACACTATTAGACACTTGACTTTGTAATGAGTTTTTATAAAGTTGTGATAGAGTGGTTCTTTTATCAAAGTGACTTTTTAATAAAGTGTAGCTTTTAATATTAAAGTGACTTTATTTCATAAAGTGCACTTATGTTATAAAGTGAAAATGTACTTTAATATTTTCAAGAGATTTATTTTGGAGGGAATTAATCATGACTCTTGATCTTGTAAAGACAAGATTAGATCTTGGTCATTAGATCTAGGGTTGGAGAAGGTGAAGGGTCACTTTCAGATTATAAGAGAATACATTGGGTAGTGTGCAAAACACAATGAGAAGGAGATTGAGAGAGATTTCTAAGATAACTTGAGAGAGGAAAGTTAGGGCAACAAGGAGGGCGCATTTACCAAGAGAGATTGGGCACAAATCCCAAGAAAATATTTCTATGTGAGTGTTGTAATTTACTGTTGTTAGAGAGGTACTATATGGATCCGTACAGTTCGTACAACAGAGAGGAGGGCGTGAATTTTGAGGCATCATTGTTGCACGCAAATCGAGGTAGTTTTCTGGTGTGTTTTGTTGGTGTTTTGGACAATTTTCTGTTGTTGTCCATACAACTGTTGTTTGGCATAGTCTTTCAAGGCGCTGAAAGAGGGCAGGGCCATACAACAGTACAGATTTTTTGGGCACGTTTTCCAAGGCAGAAAGTTGGGACAATTGGGTGTTGTAAGTTATTTTTCTTGGTTGTAAATGTAACGTTGTTGCTGATATATCTTTCCTGAAGCTATACAAATCTCTCTCTCTCTCATTGGGTTTCCCCACATTGGGGTTTTTCCTGGCATTGCCTACATTTCTGAGTGTTTCTGAGTTGAATGATTGTTGTTCATTGTGTTTATTCCGCTGCAAAAGTGCTTGAAAATGTATATTTCTGCTTATGGTATTTTTTGAATGTGGGTTTAGACATTTTAGAGTTCATTTAAGACAATTATCTCTAGGTTGCTAAGTGTATGACATGACTTGGTACTTGTTGATTTTGTCATTAAATTTCTACATTTCGGCCTCCTCTGTTTTGCCCTCCAAACCACTAAAATAAGCTATAGATCTATATATCTGGTGATAATGAACACATGTAATGAGTTTCTTCAGCTATTGGGGGTGATATTATCCTCCAACTCACTAGATCCACTAGTGACAGTACGCCCTCCTTCAGGAAATTCGTCCCAATGCAATAATAAATCAATGTGGAGAGAAAACCCCACACAAGTTGATGAGATAAGGTGCTATGGTGATGACAAACCCTTCTGGAAAGGGTTTGGATTCAGATATACCTCCTCCTATGCAAATCGAACCTTTCTTCCCCAAACAATGTGCCATGTATGAAGAAAACCTCCAAACCTACGCCTTTCCTTCACAAATTCCTCATGAGATGAATCTGAAATTGAGTAGATTGGTGAGGGAGGAATTTTCACCACCTTGACCAAGCCTGGTTCAGGAACATAGGTGATCCAGGTGGATATCGGTGGCCACCCAACTTTTTCAACCGGCTCAAAACAATTTTCTGACAATTCTGGTAATTTACTATTTTTGGCAGTTTTTCGGGTCCTAAACTTCCAGAGCCGTTTTGAGGCCCTAAACGATGCTTTTCGGGCATCTACCGGTCGAAAAATATCTTCACAATATTTTCTACCAACAATGGTAAAGGAACAATATTACCTTGTCGACAACTATGAGGACCAATACATGAGATGGACCACACTACGATAAGAGAGGGGCCAAGCAGTTTCGGAGTTCACCAATACCTTCCATACCTTGCGCACCAAGCTGGGTATCAAAGACTCCGAACGAAATTTGGTTCTTAAATACCGTGGGGCTCTACACAAATACATCCAAACTGAAATGGATTTTCTGGACATCTCATCACTCGGTGCTTCTTATCGATATGCTGTTAAAATCGAGAAAACAATTAAGCACCAAAAGAAACGGGAGTTTGGGTCTGCAAATCTGCAACAACCAAAGTATGATAAAAACGACCCTAACAAACAGTCCCTTGAAAACCAGTCCAAGCCAAAGGAAAAGAAGGGTCACGAGAATACAAAGAAGGACACTGGAATATGGTGTGATTTCCACAAAATTCCCTTGCACAACACCGATGAATGTCGCTCAAAACAGTCATTGGTGGCCGAGATAAAAGACAAGGAGTCGAACCCTGATTTAGAATCTATTTCTAAAAATACCGATAAAAGACAAATCATCGACGTAGACCCCACCACTATTGTTGCGACCGCAACAATTCAACCAGAAGAACCAACCAATCCTGAAGAGGGGGAGTGTTTTTTTCATTCACAAATATGGGTGAAGGGGACCCCGCTGCATTTTATTGTTGATAGCGGAAGCCAGAAGAATCTCATCTCAACAGAGGTCGTCAAACAGTTAGGATTGTCGATAATACCACACCCGCAGCCATACAACATTGGGTGGCTTCGCCAAGGACGAGATCTTCGTGTCAACCAGCAATGTTGATTGTCATACGGCATCCAACCCTTCAAGGATGAGGTATTATGTGATGTTTCCCCATTGGATGTCTGTGATGGTCTATTGGGCCAACCATATATGTGGAAGTGTCATGTTGTTTATGAGTCTCGACCCCATAGTGTCATTGTTACTTTGGGGGGTCATCTCTACAGAATACCAGAGCTAGTTCCAACTACTGTCCCACCTAAACAGTGTCGCAAGGTAGTATCTCATACTACAAAATTCAGCTTCTTCACAATCTGTTCAAAAGGTGAACAAAAGGATACTGCAACCAATACAACCTTTGCCCAAGCACCTTCTATCCAACAGAAGCAGGTCGACAAGATTGCAACAAAGTGTAAATGTTTCTTTTGCACACAGGCACCTCATGTAGCCAAAATGATTAAAAAGGTCCAACCCTTCCTGCCACATGTTCTTCACAACCTTCAAAAAGCTAAGCAACACAACTTCCCCAACAAGGCAAGCAACTTATCAAGATGCAGATTCAACAAATGATTTTCCCTCTCCCTCGGGCACTCAACGCAATGGAGACCATTGCTTCCTAAGGAGGGAGGATTGATCCAGGTGGATATCGGTGACCACCCACCTTTTCCAACTGGCTCAAAACAATTTTCTGACAATTTTGGTAATTTACTATTTTTGGCAGTTTTTTGGGTCTTGAACTTTTAGAGCTGTTTTGAGACCCTAAACGATGTTTTTTGGGCATCTACTGATCAAAATATTTGTTATGATACTTTGTGCCAATAATTGTAGTCCTCAGATAGATATTTCTAACGATGTATCATATGCGTCAAACAGAGATAGTATGCCAAAGTTACAACCCGAGGAAGTTGATGTACCAACTTACACAAACTGGACCCACATGACTTTTGATGCTTCATCTCCCAGGGTTAGGTTTTTGGATGTCTAGGGTTTTTGACATTCCTATTTATTGTAAAAAGGTCTTCAGAGCCTCATTGTAATCATCTTCTTACGAATGCGAGTAGCCATCGCATCTCTTCTCAGAGATAAGTTGTCACCATTCTAGCGAGTCTTTCACTCTGTAATTTTACAGTCTCTGTACATTTCTTTCATTAATAGAAATCGTGTATTACTGTATCTCTGTGTTTATGGTTGCATCTCTGATACGTTTCTGTTATATTATTGGATATCCATGATATTTCTGTGCATTCTTTATTATATCTCCACTCTCATTTCGTGCCAAAAATAATCCGGATCAATGGTATCAGAGCAGGCTGCTCTTGATCATTTTTCAGTGTGTGTCCTCGACAAGGTCTGATTATAGAAAGTTGGGTCTCGAGCTTGTCTCTCTTGAAGACAATCACTCTCTCACACCCAAGAAACCTTTTATGGCGGAAGAAAAGAAAAACGATGGAGCAGACGATCCTATCAATTTGTTGCTTGAGCAAGCTCTCATGCGACAAATGGATAAAATGATGGAGATTTTTTCCCACATCCTTCAATGCCTGTTGATAGAAACATGCGCATCTTCATCAAACAACAACTTTAGAAGCACCTCTCCTTTTAAGGTACAAGTTAATTTTGATATTCCTGTATTTGAAGGTTCAATAGATGCAGATGCCCTAGACAAATGGTTAAATCTATTAGAAGGTTATTTCTCTGTTCATAATTTTTTCGATAAGGAAAA
Organism: Picea glauca; assembly: GCA_000966675.3. Taxonomy (NCBI): domain Eukaryota; kingdom Viridiplantae; phylum Streptophyta; class Pinopsida; order Pinales; family Pinaceae; genus Picea; species Picea glauca. The sequence goes on along the minus strand of JZKD02S1604990.1, from coordinate 797,743 downwards.
GATCACCTTCGCACTCCTTAAAGCGCTCCCCCATGTCAAACATTGGTGGGAAACTTACTGAGAGTAAAGTTCCATAGAGGAGTCTTGAATATATGGGGCCGAGACCATTTGAGATTTTTTTGTGGATCCAGTAAAGGAACAATATTACCCTATCGACAACTATGAGGACCAGTATGTGAGATGGACTACACTGCGGAAAGAGAGGGACCAAGCAGTTTCAGAGTTCACCAATACCTTCCATACCTTGTGCACCAAGCTGGGTATCAAAGACTCCGAACAACATTTGGTTCTGAAATACCGTGGGGCTCTACACAGATACATCCAAACTGAAATGGATTTTCTGGACATTTCATCACTTAGTGTTGCTTATCGATATGTTGTTAAAATCGAGCAGAAAATTAAGCACCAGAACAAATAGGAGTTTGGGTCTGTAAATCTACAACAACCAAAGTATGATAAAGACGACTCTAACAAACAGTCCCCCAAAAACCAGTCCAAGCCATAGGAAAAGAAGGGTCACGGGAAGACAAAGGACATCGAAAAATGGTTCGATTTCCACAAAATCCCCTTGCACAACACCGATGAATGTCGCTCAAAATAGTAATTGGTGGCCGAGATCAAAGACAAGGAGCTAAACCCTGATTCGGAATCTAATTATGAAAATACTGGTAAAAGACAGATCATCGACACAGACCCCACTGTTATTGTCGTGACTGCAACAATTCAAGTAGTAGAATCAACAGATCCTGATAAAGGGAGCGTCTTTTTCATTAACAGATGTGGGTGAAGGGGACCTCGCTGCATTTTATTGTTGATAGCAGAAGCTAGAAGAACCTCATCTCAACAGAGGTCCTCAAACAGTTGAGATTGTTAACAACACCACATCCACAACCATACAACAACGGGTGGTTTCGCCAAGGACGATTTCTTCATGTCAACCAACAATTTCGATTGTCATACGACATCCAGCCCTTCAAGGATAAGGTATTTTGTGATGTTGCCCCATTGGATATCTGTGATGTTCTCTTGGGCCAACCATATATGTGGAAGCGCCATGTTGTTTATGAGTCTTGACCCCCTAGTGTCATTGTTACTTTGGGGGGTCATCTCTATAGAATACCAGAGGTAGTTCCAACTACTGTCCTGCCTAAACAGTGCCGCAAGGTAGTATCTCATACTACAAAATTCAGCTTCTTCACAATCTGTTCAAAGGGTGAACAAAAGGATACTGCAACCACTACAACCTCGGCCCAAGCACCTTCTATCCAATAGAAGTAGGTCGACAAGATTACAACAAAGAATAAAGATTCCTTCTGCACATAGGCATCTCATGTAGCCAAACTAGTTAAAAAGGTCCAACCCTTTCAGCCACATGTTCGTGACAACCTTCAACAAGCTAAGCAACACAACTTCCCCAAAAAGGCAAGCAGCTCATCAAGATGCAGATTCAACAAACGTTTTTCCCTCTCCCTTGGGCACTCAACGCAATGGAGACCATTGATTCCTAAGGAGGGAGGATTGATCCAGGTGGATAGCGGTAGCCACCCACCTTTTCCAACTGGATCAAAATAGTTTTCTGACAATTTAGGTAATTTATTATTTTTGGCAGTTTTTCGGGTCTTGAACTTCCAGAGTCGTTTTGAGGCCCTAAACAACATTTTTTAGGCATCTACCGATCGAAAGATTTTTTCATTGTATTTTCTTCCAATAATTTTAGTCCTCGGATATATCTTTCTAATGATGTATCATATGCGTCAAATGGAGATAGTATGCCAAAGTTACGACCTCGGGAATTTGATGTACCAACTTACCCAAACGGGGCCCACATGACTTTTGGCGCTTCATCTCCCAGGGTTAGATTTTTGGATGTCTAGGGTTTTTGACATTCCTGTTTATTGTAAAAATGTCTTCAGAGCCTCATTCTAATCATCTTCTTGTGAAAGCGAGTAGCTATCACATCTCCTCTCAGAGATAAGTTGTCACCATTCTAGCGAGTCTTTCACTCTGTATTTTTACAGTCTCTATACATTTCTTTCATTAATAGAAATCATGTATTACTATATCTCTCTGTTTATGGTTGCATCTATGATACGTTTATGTTATATTATTGGATATCTGCGATATTTCTGTGCATTCTTTATTATATCTCTGCTCTCATTTCGTGCCAAAAATAATCTGGATCATTGGTATCAGAGCAGGATCCTCTTGATCATTTTTCAGTGCATGTCCCCGACGAGGTCTGAGTATAGCAAGTTGGGTCTTGAGATTGTCTCTCTTGAGGACAATCATTCTCACACACCCAAGAAAACTTTCATGGAGGAAGACAAGAAAAACGATGGAGCAGACGATCTTATCAATCTGTTGCTTGAGAAAGCTCTCACGCGACAGAGGAACGAAATGATGGAGAATTTTTCCCACATCCTTCAACTCCTACCGATAGCAATATTCACATCTTCATCAAACAACCACTTTGGAAGCATCTCTCATTTCAAAGTACAGTTTAATTTTGATATTCCCGTATTTGAAGGTCATATAGATGCAGATGCCCTAAACAAATGGTTAAATCTGTTAGAAGGTTATTTATCTGTTCATAATTTTTTCGACAGGGAAAAAATCACCTTCGAACTCCTTAAAGCGCTACCCCATGTCAAACATTGGTGGAGTATAGAATATATGGGGCCAAGCCCACTTGATATTTTTGTGTGGATGCGGTAAGGAACAATATTACCATGTTGGAAACTATGAGGACCAATACGTGAGATGGACCACACTGCGACAAGAGAGGGGCCAAGTCGTTCTGGAGTTCACCAATACCATCCATACCTTGCGCACNCCCCATTCAATGTCGGTGATGTTCTCTTGGGCCAACCATATATGTGGAAGTGCCATGTTGTTGATGAGTCTTGACCGTCATTGTTACTTTGGGGGGTCATCTCTATAGAATGCTAGAGGTATTTCCAACTACTGTCCCACCTAAACAGTGTCGCAAGGTAATATCTCATACTACAAAATTCAGGTTCTTCACAATCTGTTCAAAGGGTGAACAAAAGGATACTGCAACCACTACAACCTCAGCCCAAGCACCTTCTATCCAACATAAGAAGTTCGACAAGATTGCAACAAAGTGTAAAGATTCATTCTGCACACAAGCACCTCATGTAGCCAGATTGGTTAAAAAGGTCCAACCCTTCCAGCCACATGTTCGTGACAACCTTCAACAAGCTAAGCAACTCAACTTCCCCAATAAGGCAAGCAACTCACCAAGATGCAGATTATACAAACGCTTTTCCCTCTCCCCCGGGCACTCAACCCAACGGAGACCATTGCTTCCTAAGGAGGGAGGATTGATTCAGGTGGATATCGGTGGCCACCCACATTTTCCAACTGGCTCAAAACAATTTTATGACAATTTTGGTAATTTACTATTATTAGCAGTTTTTCGGGTCATGAACTTCCAGAGCTGTTTTGAGGCCCTAAACGACGTTTTTTGGGCATCTACCGATTCAAAAAATTCTTTGTGAGATTTTCTATTAACAATTATAGTCCTCGGATAGATCTTTCTAACAATGTATCATATGCGTCAAATGGAGATAGTATGCCAAAGTTACGACCCAGAGAAGTTGATGTACCAACTTACCCAAATAGGGCCCACATGACTTTTGGCGCTTCATCTCCCAGATTTAGGTTTTTGGATGTTTAGGGTTTTTGACAATCTTGTTTATTGTAAAAAGGCCTTCAAAGCCTCATTGTAATCATATTCTTGTGAATGCGAGTAGCCGTCACATCTCTTCTTAGAGATAAGCTACCACCATTCTAGCGATTTTTTCACTCTGTATTTTTACAGTCTTTGTACATTTCTTTCATTAATAGAAATCGTGTATTATTGTATTTCTGTGTTTATGGTTGCATCTCTGATACATTTATGTTATATTATTGGATATCCACGATATCTCTGTGCATTATTTATTATATCTCCGCTCTCATTTATACCTCCTTGTTGATCTCCAGGGTTTGTTTACTCAAACCCTCAAAACGTTCAAGTTGCAGAGCTCGAAGATGCTAAGTAAAAAATGACATTAATGAGGAGTGAGGTGCCCTCCTCTCTCTTTTATACCTCCATCTTCTAATTTTCACTTGAGTTACTTTATTGATTCCTAAAGTCATTACTTTATTTTCTCCTCTAAGTCAATTAACCTTTTTTCTTCTGCTTTTACCAAAGTCACTTTAATAATATAACATTTATCTCCTTAGTGACCCTGTTGCGCCTCTTAACCCCCTTTTTCCCATGAGACTATAGTCTAGAGGGGTGACTAGATTACTAAGTTTTCCAATGTTCTTGTCAAGAAGAGGGGAATGTTACAGTCTCCCCTACTATAAATTGTTTTCCCACAAACAATCCTAAATCTGTCTGTTGTAGCACTTGTTCACTCTCCCAAGTGGCATCTTCTATAGGTAAATTTTTCCATTTGACAAAGTATTCCTTGATGCCCCTGTTCCTTAGTTATTTTTCCCTCATCTCCAAAATCTCCTCTAGAATCAAAATCAAGTGTCCTTCTTCGTCTATTGGAGGTAGCTCTTCATTAGCTACAACATGCTACCCCAATGCCCTTTTTAGGCATGATACATGTGATCCAAAATGGATCTAGGAAGGCCTAAAAATCAAAGTTCTCGGAATCGGACGAAACCAGCGCCATTGCGTCCGCCTCGTTGCGCTCATTCCAACCATATAATTTTTTCACAAATGGACACTGTATGCGAAATTTATCGCGTTCTAATCGATTTTCCAAATAGGGAAAAATTCAAACTGGTGAAAGTCAATAGGTCGTACTGCCAACGTCAGTAGTATGACAGGTGATGTCAGCATGACATCATGATGACATAATCAGGACACACGACAACACCAGGAGGTGACATGTGTTACTCAATTTTGGCGTTTTTAGGCTGAGTTGGACTAGTACGGAATTGACACATGGCAGTCCGTACATGACGTAGCCCAATGGAAGGATGACACATGGAAGTACGGATGACAGGTGGTTGTACAGATGCTGACATGGCAAGGTGACTGGGTTGTACATAAATTAACGTTGCAGGGTGACTGGGCAGTATAGATGTTGACGTGGCAACTGACTGTACAGGTGACGTGGTTGTACGATGGTGATGTGGTAGTTCTCATTGTGTTGCTGACTGTGTTGTTGACTATATGATGACTAGACGATACAGTCCAATCCAAAGGTGACACATGGCCCAATCACAGGGCGCCACATGGCACCCCGGATTTGGCCAATGTGGGTCGGTTCAAAAAAAAAAAATTTCCTCCGCAAGTTTTGAACCCATGACCTCTAGTTGCGCCAACGGACTACACCAAAATCGCTAACCACTAAGGCACGTGTGGGACTTCTTTCAACAAACGGTCAAACATGTATTTAAAATTTATGTGGGCGTGGGTTTAGGGATAAGCTCGGTCAGTGGGGAGGGCTAGCCCGACCGACAGGGGATAGGAACCAGGAGCTCGCGGAGAACAAGGGCCATCACGTGGCCACATGGCCTTCACATGACCACTAGTGGCGGACCAGGAGCCAATATCAGAGGGTTGAGGGGTTATGCATCTAGCACTTGGCCATATGGTAGCGTGCATATGATCAGGATCCCAAGAGAAGGGGGTTGTGCCCTGATTTTTGCTCAATTTGGGTTTTTAAAACTATATGTTATGATTTTAGTGATTTTTAATACTGATTTTGGTGCATTTTGCCCAAAATTGAGGATCTGGAACCCTTTTTTAGGCCAGATCTTGGGAGAAAGTTGGGAGGAGGATACCAACTCAAAATCAATATAAACCAGGGGTTCTTAGCAGCATTAGAGAGGTTCAGAACATGAGAAATGATGAATATTTTGAAAGCCAAATCCATTTTTATGCAGGGAAGCGATTGAGGAGGGGAACTTTGCGAGCCAATTCTGGGAGCTACACTCAATCATTTTCAGTTTCATCAGTTGTGTTGGATTCTTGAGGTCGAGCAGAACACATCCATACCAGTTTACAATCCTTTTGACACTTTTCTGATGTACTTTTGAAGCATTTAAAATAAATAAGAAAACTTCACCCACTGAGACAACCCAAAGACGTAGGCAATCTTGCCGAACTTCGTTATCAACTTTGTTTTTATGGTTTGTTGTTCTTTGTGCTTCTAATTTTCATTTCCTTATGATGGCTGCTATAATATCTCATTAATTTCTTCTTCTTTCATTAATTCCTAATTGGTAATTGAACACATGCGTAAAAACTTAGCCAAGTCTTTAAAGATCAATTTCAGATCAAGTGGTATCAGAGCAGGTTGACAGTTGGTGTTTGAGTTTGCATGATTACCATGGAAAATCTGAATCATGGTGAAGGCGAGCTTGTAGAAGGGGATCCTGAGATTGGATCAAGAAAGAGGACTTCTCAAAGTGAGGAGATGGCATCAGAAGAAGACATGTCTCCGAATGAGATCGAGTTGCAAAAGACTTTATTCGCCATGTCTGAGATGGTAAAGGTCTTATATGAGGATAAATTTGAATGGAAGAGGCATTTCCAAGGGGAATATTCCAAACAAGACAAAAGGGAAGAAGGAGAGGATCCTCCTAAACCTCCTCCTTCACCTCCTTCTTCTCCATCAACTTCTTCTTCTTCAAGTACAAGTTCAAAATACACCGCAAGAAAACATTCCCATAAACATAAACATGATATTCCTTTACTTAAGCTTGATGTGAAATTTGAATTACCCATGTATGATGGTGAAGTCAATGCTAAGAGACTTCATAACTGGGTCAAATAGATGGAATTTTATTGCATCGTGCAACAAATCAAAGATGAGGTAATTCAAATAAAGTTGGCATCGCTTCATCTTGCAGGCACAACACTCATCTGGTAGTAGAGTAAGTTTCAAAATGGCACGTAGCAAGTTCGTAATGTATTCCCATCATGGCAAGATTTTCTTTTTGCACTTAGAAAACAATTTTATCCTTTGGGTTATAAAGAGAAGGATTTAATTGAATGGAAAAGTATTAAACTAAGAAAAGGACAAACAATGCAAGAATACACANCCCCATTCAATGTCGGTGATGTTCTCTTGGGCCAACCATATATGTGGAAGTGCCATGTTGTTGATGAGTCTTGACCGTCATTGTTACTTTGGGGGGTCATCTCTATAGAATGCTAGAGGTATTTCCAACTACTGTCCCACCTAAACAGTGTCGCAAGGTAATATCTCATACTACAAAATTCAGGTTCTTCACAATCTGTTCAAAGGGTGAACAAAAGGATACTGCAACCACTACAACCTCAGCCCAAGCACCTTCTATCCAACATAAGAAGTTCGACAAGATTGCAACAAAGTGTAAAGATTCATTCTGCACACAAGCACCTCATGTAGCCAGATTGGTTAAAAAGGTCCAACCCTTCCAGCCACATGTTCGTGACAACCTTCAACAAGCTAAGCAACTCAACTTCCCCAATAAGGCAAGCAACTCACCAAGATGCAGATTATACAAACGCTTTTCCCTCTCCCCCGGGCACTCAACCCAACGGAGACCATTGCTTCCTAAGGAGGGAGGATTGATTCAGGTGGATATCGGTGGCCACCCACATTTTCCAACTGGCTCAAAACAATTTTATGACAATTTTGGTAATTTACTATTATTAGCAGTTTTTCGGGTCATGAACTTCCAGAGCTGTTTTGAGGCCCTAAACGACGTTTTTTGGGCATCTACCGATTCAAAAAATTCTTTGTGAGATTTTCTATTAACAATTATAGTCCTCGGATAGATCTTTCTAACAATGTATCATATGCGTCAAATGGAGATAGTATGCCAAAGTTACGACCCAGAGAAGTTGATGTACCAACTTACCCAAATAGGGCCCACATGACTTTTGGCGCTTCATCTCCCAGATTTAGGTTTTTGGATGTTTAGGGTTTTTGACAATCTTGTTTATTGTAAAAAGGCCTTCAAAGCCTCATTGTAATCATATTCTTGTGAATGCGAGTAGCCGTCACATCTCTTCTTAGAGATAAGCTACCACCATTCTAGCGATTTTTTCACTCTGTATTTTTACAGTCTTTGTACATTTCTTTCATTAATAGAAATCGTGTATTATTGTATTTCTGTGTTTATGGTTGCATCTCTGATACATTTATGTTATATTATTGGATATCCACGATATCTCTGTGCATTATTTATTATATCTCCGCTCTCATTTATACCTCCTTGTTGATCTCCAGGGTTTGTTTACTCAAACCCTCAAAACGTTCAAGTTGCAGAGCTCGAAGATGCTAAGTAAAAAATGACATTAATGAGGAGTGAGGTGCCCTCCTCTCTCTTTTATACCTCCATCTTCTAATTTTCACTTGAGTTACTTTATTGATTCCTAAAGTCATTACTTTATTTTCTCCTCTAAGTCAATTAACCTTTTTTCTTCTGCTTTTACCAAAGTCACTTTAATAATATAACATTTATCTCCTTAGTGACCCTGTTGCGCCTCTTAACCCCCTTTTTCCCATGAGACTATAGTCTAGAGGGGTGACTAGATTACTAAGTTTTCCAATGTTCTTGTCAAGAAGAGGGGAATGTTACAGTCTCCCCTACTATAAATTGTTTTCCCACAAACAATCCTAAATCTCTCTATTGTAGCACTTGTTCACTCTCCCTAGTGGCATCTTCTATAGGTAAATTTTTCCATTTGACAAAGTATTCCTTGATGCCCCTGTTCCTTAGTTATTTTTCCCTCATCTCCAAAATATCCTCTAGAATCAAAATTAAGTGTCCTTCTTCTTCTACTGGAGGTAGCTCTTCATTAGCTACAACATGTTGCCCCAATGCCCTTTTTAGGAATGATACATGTGATCCAAAATGGATCTAGGAAGGCCTAAAAATCAAAGTTCTCAGAATCAGATGAAACCAGCGCCATTGTGTCCGCCTTGTTGCATTGATTCCAACCATATAAGTTTTTCACAAGTGGACACTGTATGCAAAATTTATCGCATTCTAATCGATTTTCCAAATAGGGAAAAAGTCAAACTGGTGAAAGTCAATAGGTTGTACTGCCAACGTCAGAAGTATGACAAGTGATGTCAGCATGACATCATGATGACATAATCAGGACAGACGACAACACCAGGAGGTGACATGTGTTACTCAATTTTGGCGTTTTCAGGCTGAGTTGGACTAGTATGGAATTGACACATGGCAATGTATGGATGACACGTGGCAGTCCATACATGACGTAGCCCAATGGCAGGATGACACATGGAAGTACGGATGACAGGTGGTTGTACAGATGCTGACATGGCAAGGTGACTGGGTTGTACATAAATTGACGTTGCAGGGTGACTGGGTTGTACAGATGCTAACATGGCAGGGTGACTAGGCAGTATAGATGTTGACGTGGCAACTGACTGGACAAGTGACGTGGTTGTACGATGGTGATGTGGTAGTTCTCACTGTGTTGCTGACTGTGTTGTTGACTATATGATGACTAGACGATACAGTCCAATCCAAAGGCGACACATGGCCCAATCACAGGGTGCCACATGGCACCCCGGATTTGGCCAATGTGGGTCGGTTCAAAAATTTGTTTTTCCTCCGCAAGTTTTGAACCCATGACCTGTAGTTGCGCCAATGGACTACACCAAAATCACTAACCACTAAGGCACGTGTGGGACTTCTTTCAACAAACGGTCAAACATGTATTTAAAATTTATGTGGGCGCGGGTTTAGGGATAAGCTCGGTCAGTGGGGAGGGCTAGCTCGACCGATAGGGGATAGGAACCAGGAGCTCGCGGAGAACAATGGCCATCATGTGGCCACATGGCCTTCACATGACCACTAGTGGCGGACCAGGAGCCAATATCAGAGGGTTGAGGGGTTATGCATCTAGCACTTGGCCATATGGTAGCGTGCATATGACCAGGATCCCAAGAGAAGGGGGTTGCACCCTGATTTTTGCTCAATTTGGGTTTTTAAAACTATATGTTATGATTTTAGTGATTTTTAATACTGATTTTGGTGGATTTTTCCCAAAATTGAGGATCTGGAACCCTTTTTTAGGCCAGATCTTGGGAGGAAGTTGGGAGGAGGATACCAACTCAAAATAAATATAAACCAGGGGTTCTTAGCAGCATTAGAGAGGTTCAGAACATGAGAAATGATGAATATTTTGAAAGCCAAATCCATTTTTATGCAGGGAAGCGATTGAGGAGGGGAACTTTGCGAGCCAATTCTGGGAGCTACACTCAATCATTTTCAGTTTCATCAGTTGTGTTGGATTCTTGAGGTCGAGCAGAACACATCCATACCAGTTTACAATCCTTTTGACACTTTTCTGATGTACTTTTGAAGCATTTAAAATAAATAAGAAAACTTCACCCACTGAGACAACCCAAAGACGTAGGCAATCTTGCCGAACTTCGTTATCAACTTTGTTTTTATGGTTTGTTGTTCTTTGTGCTTCTAATTTTCATTTCCTTATGATGGCTGCTATAATATCTCATTAATTTCTTCTTCTTTCATTAATTCCTAATTGGTAATTGAACACATGCGTAAAAACTTAGCCAAGTCTTTAAAGATCAATTTCAGATCAAGTGGTATCAGAGCAGGTTGACAGTTGGTGTTTGAGTTTGCATGATTACCATGGAAAATCTGAATCATGGTGAAGGCGAGCTTGTAGAAGGGGATCCTGAGATTGGATCAAGAAAGAGGACTTCTCAAAGTGAGGAGATGGCATCAGAAGAAGACATGTCTCCGAATGAGATCGAGTTGCAAAAGACTTTATTCGCCATGTCTGAGATGGTAAAGGTCTTATATGAGGATAAATTTGAATGGAAGAGGCATTTCCAAGGGGAATATTCCAAACAAGACAAAAGGGAAGAAGGAGAGGATCCTCCTAAACCTCCTCCTTCACCTCCTTCTTCTCCATCAACTTCTTCTTCTTCAAGTACAAGTTCAAAATACACCGCAAGAAAACATTCCCATAAACATAAACATGATATTCCTTTACTTAAGCTTGATGTGAAATTTGAATTACCCATGTATGATGGTGAAGTCAATGCTAAGAGACTTCATAACTGGGTCAAATAGATGGAATTTTATTGCATCGTGCAACAAATCAAAGATGAGGTAATTCAAATAAAGTTGGCATCGCTTCATCTTGCAGGCACAACACTCATCTGGTAGTAGAGTAAGTTTCAAAATGGCACGTAGCAAGTTCGTAATGTATTCCCATCATGGCAAGATTTTCTTTTTGCACTTAGAAAACAATTTTATCCTTTGGGTTATAAAGAGAAGGATTTAATTGAATGGAAAAGTATTAAACTAAGAAAAGGACAAACAATGCAAGAATACACATATGAATTTCGTAAGATGATATTAATGTTGAATATTCCATTACATACCCAAGAAACTCTTATGAAGTATATAGGAGGTTTACCTGCACATATTCATAACACTGTATTTATGTTTGGACCTACTAATATTGATGAGGTTTATGTTCAAGCGACATAGATTGAAGCAGGGAAAACAAGAGTTGGTGTATCAGGAGAATCGTCTTCAAGGAAAGAGGACAAAAGGAAGGAGAATGGAAAGAAAGTAAATTCAACGACAACAAATGAAGAGAAGCTCTCTTGCAAGCATTGCAAGAAAGAAGGGCACGATGATGACCATTTTTGGTAATTGCGTCTAGAGAAGAGACCAAAGTGGTTCAAAGAAAGGAAAGGGAGGCAAACAGTTGAAACAAAAACACAACCAATAGACTTGGGATATGATTCAGGTGATGAGACTAAAATCACAACAATTGGTTTGACAGATAAAATTGGTGATGGATATGATTCTAGATGCAAATTGTTTCATATAAGGGTGATAATGAAACATACTAAGATCGATACATTGATAGATAATGGATCTCAATCTAACTTGATTTCAGAGTAAGTGGTTAAACAATTGGGATTAACAACTAAGCTACATCATAAACCTTACTCACTTAAATGGATAAGCAACAATCATAAATTGCACATAACAAAGAAATGCACTTTAAAGTTTGAAATTTCATCAAAATGTGTGGATGAGGTAACGTGTGATGTGGTGCCACTCAATGAATGTGGAATGGTCTTCGGCAGATCTTATTTGTATGATCACAAAACAATCTTTTACAGGGAACATAATCAATATCACTTAACTAAACAAGGCAATGAATATGTTGTACATGTTCATCACTTAAAAGCAAGTCAATCTCTACAAACAATGAAACAATTAAGGAAGAAAAATTATGCAAGCAACACACCTATAATTGTGCCAAATTAAACAAATGATCTTAAGCATGAACATGATATGGTTGTAGAATGGAAGTTTAATCATACTTTGCTTCAAGATAAGCTAATTTTGTGCAAGCACATCAAACATATTAGCTCATTTGTTGTCATATTTATGATATTATCGTTGCTAATGTTTTCAACATGGATGGTAGTCGATTTAGTAAGATGTGAAAGAGTACAAGTGGCTAACAATATGTTGTCAGTTGCCATGGTTGTTTTGCAATTGATTACGATGAGACAAGTGCGCAGGTCAGAGTTTAAAGACAAATGACAAGTGGGGTGGCCTATCCTGCACTTGATGACAGGTTAATACCTTTTTGGAGGACCAAAAGGTCTTACTTAGTGGGGAGGAATGATCCAAAATGGATCCAAGAAGGCCTAAAAATCAAAGTTCTCGGAATCAAACGAAACCAACTCTATTGTGTCTGGCTCGTCGCGTTGATTCCGCCATATAATTTTTTTCGCAAATGGACATCGTATGTGAAAGATATCGCATTCTGATTGATTTTCCCAACAGACAAAAAGTCAAACTGGTCAAAGTCAACAGGTCATACTGCTGAAAGGTGATGTTAGCATGACATCATGATAACATCAATAGGACATGTGGCAGCACCAGGAGGTGACACATGTCACTCAACTTTGGCATTTTCGGGCTGAGTTGGAATAGTATGGAATTGACACGTGGTAGTGTATGGATGACATGTGGTAGTATGTACATGACATGGCCCAATGACAGGCTGACACATGGCATTATAGACGATAGGTGGTTGTACAGATGTTGACATGGCAGGGTGACTGGTTTGTATGGAAGTTGATGTGGCAGGGTGACTGGGTTGTACGGATGTTGACATGACAAGGTGACTAGGCAGTACGGATGTTGATGTGGCAGGGTGACTGAACATGTGACGTGGCAGTGCCAATTTTGTTGTTGATTGTACGATGACTAGACAGTACGGGCCAATCCAAAGGTGACACGTGGCCCAATCAAAGGGTGCCACATGGCACCTCGGATTTGCCCAATGTGGGTTGGTTCAATTTTTTTTTTTGCCTCTGTAGGTTTTGAACCCATGAACTCCGGTTGTGCCAATGGACTACACCAAACCTACTAACCACCAAGGCACATGTGGGACTTGTTTCAACAAACGACCAAATATGTATTTAAAATTGACGTGGGCACGGGTTTAGGGATAATCCTAGTCGGCCGGGGGGGGCTAACTCGACCAACCGGGGGCTAGGAACTAGGAGCTCGCGGAGAACAAGGGTCAACTTGTGGCCACATGGCCTTCACATGAACACCAGTTGTGGACCATGAGCCAAGATCTTAGGGTTTAGGGGTTAAGCACCTAGCACTTGGCCATATGGAAACACACATATGACCAGGAGCCTGGGAGAAGGGGGTTGCACCCTGATTTTTTCCCAATTTGGGTTTTTAAAACTATATGTTATGATTTTTAGTGATTTTTTATGTTGATTTTGGTGGATTTTGCCCAAAATTGAGGATCTCGAGCCCTTTTTGAGGCCAGATCTTGGGAGGAGGATACCAACTCAAAATCTATATAAACCAGGGGTTCTTAGCAACATTAGAGAGGTTCATAAGAGGATAAATGATGAAGATTTTGAAAGCCAAAGCCATTTTTATGTAGGGAATCCATTGAGGAGGGGAACTTTGCAGGTCGATTCCGGGAGCTATGCTCAACCGTTTTCAATGGGGTCAACTGTGTTGGATTCTTGAGGTCAATAAAAACACATCCATACTAGTTTGTAATCCTTTTGACACTTTTCTGACGTACTTTTGAATCATTGAATAGAAATAAGAAAGCCTCACCCACTGACACTTTTCTTGCCGAACTAAATTAACAACTTTGTTGTTATGGTTTGTTATTCTTTGTGCTTACATTCTGATATGCATTTCCTTATGATGGTTGCTATAATATATCATTAATTTCTTCTTCTTTTATTAATTCCTAATTGGTAATTGAACACATGCGTAAAAAATTAGCCAAGTCTTTAAAGATCAATTTCAAATCAAGTGGTATCAGAGCAGGTTGACAGTTGGTTTTTGAGTTTGCATGATTACCAGGGAAAAGCTAAGTCGTGGTGAAGGCGAGATTTTAGAAGAGGATCATGAGATTGGATCAAGAAAGAGGACTTCTCAAAGTGAGGATATGGCATCAGAAGAAGGCATGTCTCAGAATGAGATCGAGTTGCAAAAGACTTTATTCACCATGTCTGAGATGGTAAAGGTATTATATGAGGATAACTTGGAACGGAAGAGGCCTTTCCAAGGGAAATCTACCAAACAAGACAAAATTGAAGAAGGAGAGTATCCTCCTAAACCTCCTACTTCACCTCCTTCTCCATTAGCTTCTTCTTCTTCAAGTACAAGTTCAAATCCACAGCAAGAAAACATTCCCATATACATAAACATGATATGACTTTACTTAATCTTGATGTGAAATTTGAATTACCCATGTGTGATGGTGAAGTCAATGCTGTGAGACTTGATAACTGGGTCAGGCAGATGGAAGTTTATTGCAGTGTGCAACAAATCAAAGATGAGGCAACTCAAATAAAGTTGGCATCACTTCGTCTTGCAGGCACAACACCCATCTGGTGGCAGAGTAAGTTTCAAAATGGCACGCGACAAGTTGGTAATGTATTCCCATCATGACAATATTTTGTTTTTCCACTTAGAAAGAAATTTTATCCTTTGGGTTATAAAGAGAAGGCTTTAATTGAATGGAAAAGTCTTCAACTAAGAAAAGGACAAACGGTGCAAGAATACACAGATGAATTTCGTAAGATGGTATTAATGTTAAATATTTCATTACATACCCAAGAAACTCTTATGAAGTATATAGGAGGCTTACTTGCACATATTCGTAACACTGTATTTATGTTTGGACCTACTAATCTTGATGAGGTTTATGTTTAAGCAACATACATTGAAGTAGGGAAAACATGAGTTGGTGTATCATGGGAATCCTCTTCAAGGAAAGAGGACAAAAGGAAGGGGAATGGAAATAAAGAAAATTCAATGATAAGAAAGGAAGAGAATCTCTCTTGCAATCAATGCAAGAAAGAAGGGCACAATGATGACCATTGCTGGCAATTTCATCTACAGAAGACACCAAAGTGTTTTAAATAAAGGAGAGGGAGGAAAACAATTGAAACAACAACACGACTAATAGACTTGGGATATGATTCAGGTGATGAGACTAAAATCACAGCAGTTGGTTTGACAGGTAAAATTGGTGATGGATATAATTCTAGATGCAAATTGTTTCATATAAGGGTGATAATGAAACATACTAAGATCGATACATTGATAGATAGTGGATCTCAATCTAACTTGATTTTAGAGGAAGTGGTTAAACAATTGGGATTGACAACTAAACTACATCATAAACCTTACTCACTTAAATGGATAAGCAACAATCATAAATTGCACATAACAAAGCAATGCACTTTAAAGTGTGCAATTTCATAAAAAATTGTGGATGAGGTACATGTGATGTGGTGCCACTCAATGAATGTGGAATGGTCTTAGGAAGCCCTTATTTGTATGATCACAAAGCAATCTTCTACAGGTAACATAATCAATATCACTTAACTAAAGAAGGCAATGATTATGTTACACATGCTCATCACTTAAAAACAAGTCAATCTCTACAAACAATGAAACAATTAAGGAAGGCAACTTATGCAAGCAACACACCTATAATTGTGCCAAATAAAACAATTGATCTTAAGTATGAACATGATATGGTTGTAGAATGGAATTTCAATCATACTTTGCTTCAAGATAAGCTAATGTCGTGCAAGCACAACAAACATATTATCTCATTTGCAGTCATATTTCATATATTATCGTTGTTAATGTTTTCAACATGGATGGTAGTGGATTCACTAAGATGTGAAAGACTAGTACAAGTGGCTAACAATATGTTGTTAGTTGTCATGGTTGTTTTGCAATTGATTACGATGAGATATGTGCATAGGACAGAGTTTAAAGACAAAGGACAAGTGGGGTGCCCTATCCCGCATTTGATGACTGGTTAATACCCTTTTGGAGGACCAAAAGGTCTTAGTGGGGAGGCGTGATCCAAAATGGATCCAGGAAGGCCTAAAAATCAAACTTCTCAGAATCAGACTAAACTAGCACCATTGTGTCTATCTCGTCGCATTGATTCCGGCCATATAAGGTTTTTCACAAATGGACATTGTATGCGAAAGTTATCGTGTTCTAATCGATTTCCCAAACATGCAAAAAGCCAAACTAGTCAAAGTCAACATGTCGTACTGCTGACGTCGGCAGTACGACAGGTGACATTAACATGATTTCATGATGACATTAGTAGGACACATGGCAGCACCAGGAGGTGACATGTGTCACTCAATTTTGGCATTTTCAGGCTGATTTGGACTAGTACAAAATTGACACGTGGTAGTGTACGGATGACATGTGGCAGTCCATACATGACATGGCCCAATGACAGGTTGACACATGGCAGTACAGATGACAGGTGGTTGTACGGATGATGACATGGCAGGGTGAATGGGTTGTATAGAAGTTGACGTGGCAGGGTGACTGGGCAATACAGATGCTGACGTGGCAGGGTTACTAGATATGTGACATGGTTGTACGATGGTGACATGGCAGTGATGATTGTGTTGTTGACTGTACGATGACTGGACGATATGGGCCAATCCGGAGGCAACACATGGCCCAATCACAGGGCACCACGTGGCACCCTGGATTTGCCCAATGTGGGCAGATTCAAAAATTTTTTTATCCTCTGCAAGTTTCGAACCCCTGACCTCTGGTTGTGCCAATGGACTACACCAAACCCGCTAACCACCAAGGCACGTGTGAGACTTGTTTCAACAAATGACCAAATATGTATTTAAAATTGATGTGGGCACGGGTTTAGTGATAATCCCGGTCGGCGGGGGCGGA
>JZKD02S1604990.1:692345-711328 GCA_000966675.3 Picea glauca | reverse complement strand
AGAGAAGAGAATGAGAGAGGCACTATGTTGCTACTGCAAGAACCAACGAAATAAGCCAAGGAAAGCCCCCAATATATAGCTAGAGAGAGCACATATCTCAAGGAGAAAGAGGGACGCATGAAGGGGGTAAAAATAGAGTCTAAATTTAGAGTGAGCGCATGAGTGCATGGGGGAGATAATTTTAGGAAACTCTTCGATCATAAATCAATTATCATATGCTCCAATTTTAGGAATATGTGCCCTAACCTAGGTGGATGCCACATCACTGCCACATGTCGACCTCGAAAGTTGCCACTTGGCACTACATGGACGATGACTGGACCTGCTAAATATAGAGGCAGCGAAAAATAGAACAACAAAAAGTAGAACCTCTAAAAAGAGAACCTCCAAAAATAGGGTTCTCTAAAAATAGATTCCTAGTTCTATGTTTAGAAAAAGTGTCCACATACATATTGCCAAAAATAGAAAGTCTTCCAAATAGCCTTAACTTTATACTCATTAATCTCATCTTTCCGCAAGGGATCTGAATATGCCATCAGAACTTTCATGCAGGCCCTGATGCTCAACTTGCTAAAAATAGAAATATGGGTGATATCAACCGAAAAAAAGTCCAAAGGCCTCTAGATGCCTCAAGGATCAATATTGTGCTCTCGAAATCTAAATCTGGGGCCTAAATCACAACCTGCCAAAAATAGCAAGTTCCTGCATTTTTCCTGAAAAAATGTCATCGGGCCTAGAATCCTGCAAGGACTCATACTATATGCTCTGAACTACCCCAAACTGTCAGGAGACCCACTCAAACCGTGCCTCCTAAAATATAACAACACTTTTATACATCTTTTTCTCATAAATGCATGGAAACCAAGTAGACTGTGACTCTTGAACTAAGTAACTCTGTACTAATCATATATATGCCTCGTGTGTGAACCATCCTCTTGCTCAACATAAATGCTAAAAACCCTGGGAAAATTTCAATATGCCAACAAAAGTGCTGCATGCTGGCTCTTAACCCTAAGACTTTCAAGAATGAAAATCTAGGGGTTAACATTGCCCTTTGTTATCTCCAAGTTTAAAACATATTCATGATTTGATTAAGTGCCCATACGTCCCATAACTTACATTTTACTATGTTATCTCTAAGTTTAAAACATATTCAACTCTCAATTGAGCTAAGACGAAACAATATTGCATTATGCCATTCTCCTACGAATCAGTGTAACTGAGGGCCACTTAACACTCGCACACAAATTAAGATAAATAAGTTTGAAACTCTTCTTACCTTGAAAATGACATGATTTGGACAGACAGAAGCGAGATGCTCTTATAGCTTGGGCAGAAAAAATGTGTTCATAATAAAATAAAGGGAAAAAAAATAGGCACCAAGAGAAGCGAGGTGGTCTTACCATTATATCTAAACTTACACTGAAAACACATTTAGTTCGCAGTTAATTTTAACTACGACAAAACACTATTGCATTCCGCCTTTCTCCTGAGAATCAGTCTGACTGAGGGTGACTGAAGGCTACTTAATACTTGCAGACAAATTAAGATAAGCGAGTTTGAAAGTCCGCTTAACTAATAGAAAACTGCTAAGGACGATTCTGAATTCTTATGACTACGTTCTTGCACGGAAAGAAGCAGGGCGATCTTATAGCGCAGGTGGAAGAGATGTGTGCGTAATAAAATAACGTAGAAACAAATTACACTGTGAGAAGCGAAGTGCTCTTACAGTTCTGGTTTTTTCATTGAGATAAGTAAGGTGTTCTAACAGTCGGGTTAAAGGTGCCATAAAGATGAATAAAATTAAATTAAACTTTAGTGAAAAAGGCTAATAAAATAAAATTAAACTTTAATGCTAAGTTAAAAAGGCTAATAAAGTAAAATTAAACTTTAATGCACAGTGGAAAAGGTTAATAAAATAAAATAAAAATTAATTAAACTTTAATGTCTAAGTGGAAGAGTGGTGTGTCACACAAAAATTTTAATATTAAAATAATAAATTAACATAGATACTTCTTAAAATAATAAATTAAGATAGATACTTCTTATACTTCTTATTTTTCATTATAGATCTTTTGAGCACCTGAAAATTTGCACATGGTTTTTATTTTATCATTCCCAATAATCCAGGGTTAGATATATTTATGCTAACTAAATAATAAATTAATGTGAATAATTCTTAATTTTAGGTCTGGAAAGTTTGCACATGGTTTGTATTTTATCATTCCTAGTGATCCAGGGCATAGATAGATTTATGCTAACTAAATCTTTGAATTGCTAAATTGCCACTTTAATAATTTATCATTCCCACCCACTTATCCAAGGTGAGATAGATTTATGCTGACTAAATCTTTCTATTGTTAAATTGCCGCTTTAATAAATTAAAAAAAACCCTGTGCAAACGGCAAAGGGTTTGCCGCTTTAACTCTGTGCAAACGGCAAAGGCATACAGAGCTTGGCAAAACCCTAAAATTATGTGTCCCTTAAAAAGAACCTGATGAACACGTTAAGGAAATTGCGAGCGTTGAACCAGTGTAATTTACACATTACTCGTAACTATAAGCACTGGGATTACCTTTTCATAAGAAATAATTCATGTAGCGGCATTTAACAGAAAACACAACCAATACAATAAATTACCTCCAAGCTGTACGTCTTTCCTGCTCCAGTCTGCCACAATGAATGTGAACAGAGTTAGGGAAAGATAAACTACACACGAACATGAGAAAAAATTGAAAAGCGTTCTCATGAATAAAATATAATCACCTGACCATAGGTGAGAATCGTCCCATTAATTGCGTTAACTGCATCTATCGAGCAAAATAACCAGGTAAATTCATCAGTGGACCTAGGGAAAAATAAATGTAGTATGAAAAATTGTAAGAGCTACAGATCTTTAGCGAGAATTATATTTTGCAAATTACTAAATGTTTTTATGCAAATTCTTAAATGTATATGCAAAACGCTAATTCTTTATATTTTATGCATAAAATATGTTATAAGTTCCTTAAGTGTATTAATGCAAATCACTAATGCCTGAAATATTTATGATGAACAAAATATGTTACAGGTTCCTCTATTTCTAATTCTTTGGCCGGATGAAATGTATTTATGCATATCACTGATTCTTTACAAAATAAGTTATAAGTTCGTCTATTTCTAAATATTTATCTGCGGTGGTTTTTCCTTCATACCTTCACTTTTTTGGTAAATATTAAAATATACTGTAATTGACAGGATTTAACTACATTCCTCGGTTGCGTTTTTTGACGAGAAATCTTTATATTATAAGAATCTCGATTTGTACTATTTTGTTCATAAATATCTGCCGAAATCCTAGAGCTTAAGAATGATTTACCTTTGACAATAGGCAAGGCAAGAAACTCGAAAACCTCAGCTTGAGTCGAGTCTTGATAGTAAACCCTGTCGAAACAAAACGTGAATTCTCCTTCCTTGTCGTCCTGCGAAGATTTCGAGATGAACTTTTCACATTACAAGCCAATCGCGGGAATTTCCGAGTCCA
The DNA here is from genome assembly GCA_000966675.3 of Picea glauca. Taxonomy (NCBI): domain Eukaryota; kingdom Viridiplantae; phylum Streptophyta; class Pinopsida; order Pinales; family Pinaceae; genus Picea; species Picea glauca. The sequence goes on along the minus strand of JZKD02S1604990.1, from coordinate 707,805 downwards.
GATAACATGTACATCAAAAATAAAAAGCTGAAATGGCGTTGGGTAGAGAAAACCTTGAAATCGAAAGATTGATCTTCGGCGCGCCGGATGCAACAGGCGTCTGGATTTTGCCGTATTTCCCGTGCATTAAACGGTCTAAAGCGAACACAGACAGAGAGATTTGACATCTTGAAAGCCTGTCACAGAGGCTTTAATAAACTGTACCACTTTCCAGCAAAGATTTCTTGAGAAAAGCTCGCAAGAGTCCACAACGTTCGAGCCTAGGCGATCCTGTAAGCGAAGGCGGGATTTTTCGTAACCGAGAATCGCTATTCGGTTACATTTCGCTTTAGGCAATTTAAATCGTGCTTCCTCCCAAAATAAAATGCAATATTATATTTAGAAAGTACAACGGTGTCTTGATAGCGCAAAATGTCCTTCCGGAAAGTCTTAAGGTTCGTTCTATTTATGTCACAAGCAGGGGATGACTATGTTTTTCTACATCTTCACTAAGGTAGTCATTAATTGATCTAAAATTATATAAGCCATCATTTGGGCAGCATGAGGTAATTTGAGATAGATTTGGGTTTTTCAAAATTATCTAAGCCATCATTTGGGCAGCATGAGGTAATCTCATTTGAGATAGATTTGGGTTTTTCATTTTGGAATTGTGGTTCAAGTTTTTTTTAGCGATTTTTTTGGTTGTATCTTCTCCAAAGCCATGGCTTCTCATAGGATTAAGCTCACATCTTATAGAGCTTCTAAAGAGCTTTTCAATGGTGGGTCATTTGCCTTAAATGATGATCATATGTGAAAATTATGGCCCCAACAAGGTCGTGAGTGACATATCCACATTAGCAACAACTTCTACATGTATCGTCAACAACAACTTCATTGACTTCACCTTCATCGGCAATTACAACTTTACCAACTTTATTGACAACTACAAACTCTTCATTGGCATTAACACCCACCAACCCTCTTGTCAATGAATCCCTTGTCAACAAGTTACAACTCTCTTGTCCATGGTCTTCCTATCAACAGTTCCTTTGTCAATGGTCCTCCTCTCAACAATCCACTTGTCAACGACTTGTTTTTCATTGGTCCTCTTGTCGATGGAACCCTCATTGACAATATATTTGTTGTTGGTCCTTTTGTTGATGAAACCCTCATTAAGGTTCATTTGTCGTCGTCACCCTTGTCAACAACCCTAATGTCAACACCACCTTTATCAATAATTTCTTGTTGTTGGTCACCCCTAGACTATTAGAAATGGTTCAATGAATTAATGTCTGTTGCATAGTCATACACATCAACACACCTCAACAATTCTTGGCTTTCCACCTTCCTTATACATTCAACTTTTGCATTGTCATTTTCATGGATGTAAATAAATAAGGGCTTGGCCCTCTTGTATGGGGACTTGTCTTTTGCACATAAGAGTAATATACATCTCTTCCAGTTACAAAGATTGCTAGCACCATGTAATCAACCCCATGCCCTCTTGTATTGTGTGCATTTTATACACATGACAATAGCATGCATCTTTCCTCCAGTTACAAAGATTGCTAGCACCGTGTAATCAACCCCATGCCCTCTTATATTGTGTGCATTTTCTACACATGAAAATAGCATGCATCTTTCCCACTTAGAGAGAATGTTACTTCCACATATGCAACACCATCTTATTAATAAAGATTTCACTCTTCCACAAATTTATTGTTTTTTATTTATTAATGCAATTCCTTCATTACGTTTCACTGCAAATTTGTTGTGTATATATTTATCACTGCAAATTCCTTCAATGCACTTCACTACAATTCAATGTATGTCTACCATTTTAATTGCGTCTTTCTTTGTTATTGATGTTGCACTGATTTGTCGTTATACAGTTGAATTTCTACAAATTAGTGTGTCCACTAGATTCCTTTCATAATCCAAATCATTAGTTGAACTTATGTCACAAGGAATTGATGACCATGTATCACCACCTCCTCCTTAGATAGATATCATTGACTTTTTAAGGACAACACCCAAACTCACTCCAATGTCCTCCTTAAAGGAGATACCATCGACTAAGTTCTATTCTCACAAGCCTCCTTAAAGAACATGTCATTAACTCTTGGCAATAGAGTTATATAGTTGGGAGACATTACATATAAAATGTATTATGATGTTTTTGACGAGTATCAATCAAGATGGGTCTAATCCAATAATATTGCATTTTAAAATTGTTTACATGTAAGTATAAGTGACAACTATGTTTTTGGGGCAAAGTGAAAGAGCTCTATTGTCACGAGGCTAGACTTTTCGCCCTTGAGCATCCCATACCACCCAAGGAGTCTAGTCGTCAAGCGACATCGGCATGACCTTGTGTGTTGGGATTGACTAACAACCCACTTGTATCATCCATAATACGCCTCACCGTCATGTCCTAGCGAACCCAAGCCAAGCATACTTAGATGTGTAGAAGTTTGAATGCTCGTTTCACCATAGAAAATGCTACATTATTGCCACCCAACCATCGGCATGTACACGCGCCTCCCCCAACCCAAGCATACTCGAACAACCGACTGCTCAACATGCAATTGTTTTATCATCCATCTAGGTTGGCTCATGATAGTCACTAAAGATCATGCCCCTTCTCGTAAGGTGTTCACATACCTTCAATGGACACACCATCGATGTTTCCTTGCCATGGACGATACACATTCTACCACATTTCCAAGTCGTGTCATCCTCCGCCAAGAATCCTAACATAGCATCTCGTTGGTTGGTTACCCGTCCTACTCGACAAGACACCCTCCTTGGTCCTCTCGGCCTACACATCGGTACATTGTATTGCCTGTCTCATGGACATCACTCACGATTCAACCACCAAGGCTACCAAATATAGGGACTCGACGTGCAACTTGCCAAGTATGCCTAGCGCACCCTCTCTCGAACTCATTCTGTTTCTTGCAAAGTATGCCTAGCGCGCCCTCCATCGTACCAAACCGAGCACACTCTTAGCCAACTTGTCGACCAATCACATCTCTGCATCCATCATGATAGTATGCGCCATAGCTGAGTGATAGAGGTATTACACCTATGATGAAGGGGACCCACCAAAGGGGCACCCTTATCTAAATAAACTATACATGACATCACAAGAAATGTGAGAAAAAAGAGAAAATCAAATTCCAAGATATGTATAATAAAATTCTAAAAACTATTGTCGAGAAGATTACATCACATATTGCTACCACAAGATGTAAATGTAAAAAAATTGCCTCAAAATTTGGACGTGATTACATCGCATCTCGTTACCATAATGGAGATATAAGTGTAAATGAGTGGATAAGAGGTAATGGAGGCCATCACCTAGATACATCATGATCAGTTTCAAATTACGAAATATTAGAGAAACATGGAAAGAATTGCGACAAACTCTAACAAATATGTAAAGAAAGTTTTTTTCATCATTGCATGCTCTGCCTAAAAGGTGGACTCTTCGACAACCACCTTCGACTTCAAGAAAGTCGAGCAACAATAGGAAAAATAGACCAAATAGAGTAGCCTCAAATCGATCCTAGTCCACAACCTCAACCATGACAAACAACATAAACTTGATACTTTTGTTATTATTTAAGCAATGTCAAATATGCCATTAATGAATCCATCCATTTTAGTGATATTGTTAAAGTTGCATTTAATTTAGATAATAGTAATCTCTATGTAATGAGAATACATAGAAGGTCAATTTTGAAAACAAAATTTGTTTTGTTTTTTTATTATCATTTAGTGTTAAAATTGTATTTAATTTAGATAATAAAACTAAGGAAGAGAAGTAACACATTATATAATGGGAGGTCAATTTTTACACAATTTTATTTTTATTTTTATTTTATTATAGATGAGAAATTTGAACATATGTAAAATATTTTTAATTTTAATTCTTCTTTCTTATATTTACGGACGGAGTATAATTGTGTTTAATATTTTGCTCACAACTATAATTCAAAAGCTGATGAAAACCTTGATAATTGAATTCTTTAATCTTATCGAATTCCATAAGAAAAGCTCATATGTCATCTCAAAAATTCACAAAAACACAGACACATAAGAAAAGCTCATATTTCATTTTAAAATTCACAAAAACACATATACATATACATGTTGGATAAATTAAATAATAATCCATCTAAAATACATATACAAGTTGGATAAATTAAATAATAATCCATCTAAAATACATATACATGTTGGATAAATTAAATAATAATCCATCTAAAATGGAGGTTGAACCAAGATTATGTCTCATTATTGTTAGTATCATGCCTTGCTTTGATGGTTAAGTGGTGTAGTGTTACTTTTTCATCAATATTCAAAGTAGTATGTTTCTCTTTTTATGTTGATTTGCTCGTTTAAGTAGGATGTTGTATGTTTCACTCCATATGTGCTAAATTATCTATGTAAATGGGTCAATCCATATAGTTGGTGCTAACTATAAGTCCTGGCTAACTTTGGTGGAATAGGTACCTCCAACATATGACTTTTTAGCTAAATGATTATAGATTGAGTATTGTAAAGTGAGCTACATTTATTGTAATTCTTAGATTAGGGAAGAGCATATTTCTCATGTCGTAATAAGAAAAACTCTAAGAAATGAGACAATGCATTCTAGTGTGCCTCTGTTGTTTTTTCTACTACTATTGATCTTTATTTATATTCCTTTAATTATATGTTTTCATCACTTTTACTACAAACATGAAAAGTATTTACTACAAAAGAAAAAGATTTCCATCAAACTACTCAAGAACTAATTATAAAAACATCAATATACAAAAATCCCTTTCATTCTAAACTCTAAAGAGTCTATAATGTTCAAGAAATGATAATAGAGAATGTACAAAAAAATGCACTATGGGAAATTACGCATTGAATCCTCAAAATGGGTCAAAAATAATTTATCGGGAAAGGAATCAACATAGGCAATTTGAATTGGTGAAAGTTAAGGGTTCTCTTGGAGAAGTCCATGTTCAAATTCCATAACAAACAAATTTAGGCAATAAAGTCGAGAAAATGTACTTTGTATCTGTTAATCCAATGTAACACTTGAATAAGATGAAAATCACAAGTTGAATTGTACCTATGGGGGCATCTTATACTTTCTAGAAAACATACAATCGTAATATATTGTTAGCTACGCTGAGAGGAGCTAATTCTACCAACAAATCTTAATTTAAGGTTTGTACTGGTTGTTCCTTACGATTGATAAGTAAGATCTCCTTCTTCCATGGGAAGCAAAAACTCAACAAATAAGTCGATCTTTGGCCCAAGAAAGCCATTGAATTAATTAAAGGTGAGCATGAAAAAATGGGGTGCACTCACCATGTAACATCCCCTAAGGTTTTGGATAAATTAGTCACGTCAATCAGTGTTTACTACTTGCATAGCTCAACATCATTCATACCAGCTCACTTGTATTGGGATTAGGGTATCGAGCACAACACCCAACCTCTCTCGCATGAGACCCTTAACCTCATCTCTATGCAATGAATGGCTCAATATGAAACAATGTTGATGCTATGGGATAATGGAGTGCAAGAGGAAGAGAATTAGGAACATTCATGGTTGGGATTTTATGGTATCAAGACTACAAGTAAGTGAATTATCTGCAATAGGGTGGCTTGTCTAGGATCCTTATTGTTTTATTTCAAATGTGAGAAATTCTCATGGGATTGTAGTTATGGTTGTTGGCTTTGATACTATGTTATGGGATTGGTTATTTGGTTCTAGTGAAGGTGAATTAAAAGAACCTATAGGGCAAGTGACTTGGGATTTTGGCTCTCTCACAAGTTTATTTCTCCTTGGTCTACTATTCTTGTGTGCTTTTCCTCTAATCTACTTTTGTATCCAAAAATGCCTTTTTAACATAAAGAGAATCCAAAACCCTAACCCTGGAAGATGAAATGCCAAAAGGTTTGTGGGCCCCGATGGGGGTAGTTGATACGTTAACTTCCCGAGGGCATAACTTTTGCATACGATCTTCGTTTGGGGCGTTTGATACCTCTTCGAAAAGGTCTATCTAAGAAGCACAACTTCCATTGAGGGCCAAGGCATGCCATTCAGAGCCTTTGTCCCCCCAAAAGTCCAAAAACATGTCATTTAGGGCCTCAAAATGACCCCGGAAGTTTGGGACTCGAAAAATTGTAAAAAACTGCCAAAATGGAAAACAGTTCTTTGAGCCAGTGGAATAGGTGGGTGGCCACCAATATCCATCTAGATCATTTCCAGACTTCCCCAAAATATCCTAGTGCGTCCCACCCTTGGCTACTTTTATTCCATCTTGGAAGCTCTACCTCAGTTCTTCCTTTCCTCATAAATTTGCCTTAGACTTGTTCTCTCTAAATCTCTTGCCAAAATATGTCTTCCTTGGTTGTGTGCCCTTGTGCTCTTATAGGAACTCTAAAGGACACCAATGTGAAACATTGCGTCCTTTGGGTGTGTCACACCCCTTCACGAATCATCACACTCAAACGACTAGTGGTGCCCCTCCATGGACCCAGTGCACCCAAACGATCCTATGCATTCATCGATCATTGAGTCTATTGGACCAGTGCACCCCTCTCTTGTGCACACACCCATTTCCTTGTGTGTTTCCTTGTTTCGATTGTCGTGACTCCTTGTGGGTGTGTCGATGGGATCATCCAACCTCTCTGGTGCACCCATGTTGCCAAGGGTAGACGGGTCCACTCCTTGGGCATGCTCCCAAGTTGCCCCACCCTTTCCCAAATACAACTCAAGTATTCGTAAAACATTCTAAGGCAAGTAAGGTGTGTTCCCCCTCTGTGCCACACATCACCATCGTGTTCCCAAGGTGCTTCTACTCACACCCATGTGTCTTCATTCGTCCAACTGTCGAGCTAATCATATGTATAATTTTCGTTACATTTAATGTCAACCTGGGGGTTGGTAAACTTAGAGATGCAAGCACAAGAAATGCAGGATCGAAGCCTATTATATCCTATGCTAACAACTAATGTGGACAATCACACTTCAAACTGTGATGAATGAAAGCAAGAAAAACACAAATGAAATTAAAAATTAACACCACATGGCGTAGCTTAACATTGGATCGCAAGATCACGTCTCACGAGTTAGATCTCGATATTTAATGGCTTATTCCTATAGTGGTTAACTAAGCTATGTGAAGACAAAATCAAAGAAAACTAGATTAAAAAGACAAGTAAGGAAATCTGAAAATAAATACAGGATTCACCCAAACAGGCATTCGAGTCAATCAACTGGATGAGGTTACTCAAACCCCCATATATGTGTGTTACTGACCTAAAGTAGAATTTACCATTTTTAAGAGTAAATCCCAAGATTATTGAGTAATCTAAATCCCATGCACTTGCATTCACATCAAGCATGATGGACTTAAATGGTGTTGTTGCACTCTTGCATACATACAATATGTCTACGTACAAGAGAGTGACTATGGCTAAGTTTCATCACCAATCTTGACACATATAATTATGTATGATGAAGTAGCAAAGGTATTATTAACCTATTTACCAAAAGAAATCCATAATTGGGAATCAAACAAAGATTTATCTAACAATAAAGGAAATGCAACAATACAATCAACACATTGTCTAATTCCTAAGGCCTTGGCCACTGAGAAGAAGCTACATCAGACATGAAAATATCTATGGAGATCACACAACTATCCACTATGCCATTTAATCAATAGAAAACCCTAAAATATTCTTAAGTGAAAACCCTACAGGAAACCTTGCAAATCAAATTGTTAATGCTACAGGACTCACTCAAATAAGATGATATAGGATTGTTATATATCTCCAGTGGTGGTGTACTCTTCCATTTAAATGTATTTTCTTTGTGCAAAGATACCCTAGTCAAAAGTCTTATGCACAATGTCCAACACATGTGTTTGGTTCCAATAAGGAATTGAAACAATTAACTATTCTCTCAAATTTGACCTTACGGCAAGACTTTAAATACCCTCATTTATATTCAAGTGTTCTTGCACTCTAATAGTGATCAATCAGATTTAGACAAACTGGGAAAATAAATAATAGAACTACAGATTGATCCATTCATTGTGCACGCCAAGCTTTAAAGGCATTTGAATCCAAACAATGTGAGTGATGTACATCAAACTGTTGTCTTAATATTGTAAGACCATAAACAATAGGACAAACCAAACTGATGTCTTAATTTTATAACTCTGTGCAAGATCATAAGCTATGCTTGAAACCAAACCGTTGTCTCGATTTGTAACTCTGATAAGATATATACTTGTCACATGTGAGATGGAAATAGAAGTGTATGGACTGCAAAATCATAAACCAAGTGAAGTCAAAACATAGGCACACTATGCTTGTGATCCAAAACATACACCAAAGTAATTTGTGGAACAACGTTTTGTTGCATGTGTATCAATTAAACCTTAATGAAACTAGTAAAGAGTATATGGATGGAACAATTATTTTTACACCAAAACAAGGTTCATGTTGAGATACAAATATGTTACCAATCAACTTGCAAACAAGGGTTAGATAAGATACAGAGGTACATTAAGAATTAAAGCAATGTTGAGTTTAAAATCAAAGTACACAATTAAAAATAGAGGAGTGTTTACCTATGCAATCCAACATGAATTTTACAAACCTGCATTATCAAAACATAGCAGTGGAGGCCGAACTAGTGGGCCCTCCCAATTGGATTCTCGTTGCTTAGAAGGCTGCAAGATTGGAGCAAACTAAAACACGAAATTGATCTCATAACAACAACATAATCATCTTACATTAATGGATTGGAAATTCAACAATTATAAAAGTAGAGTAATGATTTGATGCCTCACCCCTTCCTATGAATCTCTACTTATACATGAAGTCAATTAAGGGGTGGATGAAACCAAATCCCCAAACTCAATTTTTTTTTGGACAATTTTAGAGAAAATCACAAAAGACTGGGTTTGACTGCAATTTGGGAAGATTGGTGTTAAATATCCGACCATAACTCTTAAACTGTTCTTGACTGTGAATAAACTCAATTTTCCACATTCTGGACAAAACCCATATTCCAAAATTTTCAGATTCGGCCTCATCTACACGAAAATCGAGGCAAAAGTTGATTGTCTGGAACTTTTGTTAATTCTGGGTTGTAGCATTAATCATGTGTTATAGGTCCACAAGTGCGACCTGGGCGCATTCTTTATCAAACATCAGCATGTCGACACTACTACAAAGAAAACCCATGTTCCTAATTTCCTTTGGAGATGCACCAATAAGCTAAGTTATAATGTCGAGTACGGGGACACTCTGGTACGAGAACGTTGAACATGTTGGTACAAGAATCACACTTCATAAACCATTATCAGTAAAACCATGTAATAATAATATTTTAATCACTAAAAACATAGAAACAATGATGTATTAACCACATTGGACATATAATGACAAATGATGATGTTTAATGAGGGTTTATGGTGTGTATTAATAACGAATGCGGGAAATGGTTTTAAAATATTGGCTTTATTGGGTGGATAAATATGACAAAAATGGAGCCCAACACCAACCGATCACATTCCCCTTGTGTTCTCATTCCCAACTCATCCCCAAGTCTGCCCAAGGGGCGTGCATGCTCGATGGGTGTCACGAAAAACCTTACAGGGTGGAATATATAATGCTTTGAAAAACTTGTTAGGATGTAAATAGTGTAACTGAAGTCAATTCCCACTAGTTCAACTGGTTAAGGTGTGGGTTTCGTTTGCTAGGCAACCCGAGTTCAATTCCCTTATGGTGTGTTTAGTCGAGAGGAAACACCCAAAAATCCAGCCATGTTAAGGGTGTGCGGCCTAGGCCAGGTGTGATCCTCGAGTGATTTTGACGACTTAGATGCCACTAAGTTGTGGTTTCTTAGCCAACAATTGAAATGTTGACCCCGCAAGTGACATGCATTTCTAACAAACAAACAAAAAAATAGTGTAACTGAAATTGACCTCTATAAATTAAAAGAAAAATAGAAAAATAAAGTTTTAAGGGATTTTAATATATATTTATAAAATATATTTTTATTTAAAAATATGAGATAATAAATATGTGATATTAAAAATGATTTAGTAATTAAATGTGAAAGATTAATCTTAATTTTAAATAAAATAATTTTAATTTTTTTATAATATTAAAAATTAATAAAATAAATAAATAAATACATTTCCTTTTACTTTTATATAAAGTTAAGTTATTTATTGTGTTGATAAATGTATATAAAATAGAGAATAAGTGGGAAGGTGTGGTAATGAAATGATCATACTTGTTGGTACTTTTAAATTTGCAAAAGAATTAAAGTTTCAACTTGTATCAAGCTTATTTGGTATTCAATGTATGAACAATAACATAAGCAGACTCATTATACGACATTTAATCTTTGAGTATCCAAGGTTACGAAATCAAGTCATAAATGTTACATAGAATGCTTATAGTTTAAGCTTATATAAGAGGTAAATATGTTATTATTTACCCTTATGGTAGTGTGAATAAGTTGTTTAAATATGAAGTATTCAAGGGATGACATTACAAGTGTTGCAATCGTTTTAGATTGTGCTGAATAAGTTGTTTAAATATGAAGTATTCAAGGGATGACATTACAAGTGTTGTAATCGTTTTAGATTGTGCTCAATAATGACATCTGTAATAATTTTTTTCAAGGATTGATTTGAAATGGATCATTATATAATTTGTCATTTATTTTGATATTTTTTAGGGAGAAAAATTGGAAGAATTGGTTTGCAAGGTCCATTTTAGGGGTAGGTCTTGGTCTGGTAATTTGGGGTTCAGAAACTTCCAAAGTCATTTTCAAGCATCAAACGACACTTTTTGGGGTTAAAACTTTGTAGGCTAAGCTTTCATCCCATTGATGTTGTTCTGCACATTTAATCTTTCCAACGGTGAAAAAATCACATTGATCGGAGTTCATGTGTTGAAGTTATGCCTCCCACAAGTTGACCTACCCTATTGACCACCATGGTGCCAAGTGGATGCCATATCTTCCCCCATTAATCACACATGTGCAGCTAGCCACCCGTGTAATTTCAAAAATATTCTAGAGGGTACAAAACCCTAACATTAATTGAGGGTTGATGCATCCAAATACCCTAACCCTAACCTTAGACGATTGTCAAACTATGTTAAATATTGGATCGTTAGGAAAGGAAGGGGTTCCACTCTTTTGGTATTGTTATTATTCCATAGTTGAGCAGAGCATCTAGGAGTGGGATATTAAAGCATAACAGAGGAGTTAGAAGATTATGTAATATCCATTCATGCAACAATGTCCATGACAACTCCAAAGTGGGTTCGCCTTTCTTTGTAGTTGCATTTTATAGTTGAGAAAAGGAGAGCAGACCATAGGCCTCACCCTCTAGTTGGGTTTTCTCTTATGTTGGGTTTCCCATGTCACATCTCATATTGTTCATTTGTGCAAATGGTGTGTTGATTTGCTTGTTTCTTTCATTTTAGTTTCAGTTATTCCATAATTTTGAGCATTACACTAGTAATAATAAATCTAAGATCTAAGGTAATAAACTGCATAATAAAATATTTTAGAATATTACAATATCTACTGTGATGAACTATTCTAGTGGAATATCCACGAAAATTTAAATATCAAGAATGTCGAAGGAAACCTCTCTTACAATTAAAATAATCCATGAGGAGAACTTGGCAAGTAGTTTCCAAGAATTTATCTCTCCCCGTTTTTTTGTTAATCTCTAAATAAATTATTATCTCATTGAAGGCCAAATTATGCTAGTGTATTCATAGATTTAGATGCTTGAATACCATCTAATGCTAACTAATTCTCTCTCTCTCTCTCTCTCTCTCTCTCACACACACACACACACACACACACACACACACACACACACACACACACACACACACACATCCTCTTCCCTACACTCCCCTCTACACCATTGTAAGATATCAATTGATCTCACGTTCAAATGAGTCATTGAGACTCCAATGTGCCCTTCACTACAACAATAGTCCATATTTTCGACAGGAAATCCATGACTTTCCATTTTTCTATGCAATTTTGAGTTTTCATATTACATTTGTGCAAGACTTTTCATATTAATTTTTTTTTACTATGCTTTCATAGTAAGTTTTATAAGAAATATTTAAGTTGAAATTTAGGTTGGTGTCTTGGGTAATTTTTTGGTCAAACTTATGACTTATGGTTGCATTTAAGTGGACAATTGTACTTAACTTTTACTATTAATTCTTAAATCCAACGTTGATATTTACTTTAGCTTATCTTTTGCTCTCGTTAACTTAAATTTTAACATTCAAGTTAAACCGAGGCCCCTATTTTAGTTTGTTTGGTGATGAATCAATAAAATCCATAAGACCTCATGAAGAGAAGATAGAAAACAATAATTTTTTCATTTCAACATACTTGCGATAACTTTTACAACATTTCAGAATTTATGTAAAATACAATCCTATAATCTTCCCTCTTAAACCCATGTATTGGGAATTGTAAGAATATGAGAGTTAGACTTAGTAAGTTAGCTTTAGCCTTGTTACCCCCCATGCATAAGCGTAACTAGAGGATATCATGTCTCAAGGTCCGCAATGGAGACAATGATCCCAACCATGATTATGATCAACATGTTCATAGATAACAGCCCAACGACCCCCCTCAGATGGCCTCTTACAATTATAGATCAACCAAGCTCATCACATCCAGAAAACTTAGTGTATGGGAGATGGTTATCTAGCATCACCATGAGGTATGTTAGTGCTTCTTTCATGTGAAGTGTTGTGCTTAATTTTTTGGGCATGTGGATGAGGATCATTGGTGTTGAAGTTGGATAATGGATCACTGGCTTGGGAAGTCATGTTTGTTGCCTTGTTTCATCTTGGTGGTCAACTCATGTGCCCTAGTCTTGTGTTGTCACCACCCAGGGAAAATGGGTACTAATATGGGGCCCTAATAAGGGTAATGTTATGTTCCCCACCATACTTAACACTTTCCATCCTGGAACCTATCACAGTTTACTAAATTTCGGTAATGGGTCATGGTCCATTCTCTCATGAGAAGAAGGCGTTGAAGGCCTGGAGATTGATGCAATTGTTATATGTTGAAGGCCGCCTATAAAAGCCACAGGCCAACTTGATATCTACCCCCTCTAATGGTAATCGCCCCTTGTCTTGATGCACTAAATGCACACTTATAACAGGACCATAACCCAATAAGAAAATGAAAGAATAAAAGCTTGAAACCTATAAAGGGGACTTGCAAAATAATAAATGGGTATCAAAAGGCAATTAAGGGGTTCAAAATGCAAAAAGTACCTAGGAAAGGGTATCTCAAGCAACAAGCACTCCCTCTGTAGAGGGGCTCATAGAAATGGATTTAATGACACCATAAGCCATGAAGTAAGCCCAAATTCATAACCACTATCACACTTACTCTTGAAGGGTTACCTTCTTTCATTGTTTCCCTCGATACATATCCCTCTACCCGGGTCTTTTGTTTCACTGTCTTAGTTGGAACACCTAATAAGGTTGGATGAAGGCCCTTCCATATTAAAACTTTCCAACTCACATGAGGTCTTGGGCTAGTGTGATGGTTGAAGGGGATACTGAGGTGAATTGTTTGCATGGACTATATCTTAAGTAACAACTTACTTTGCATGAATCAAGGACTAATATCTCTTATGAACATTGGTTTAACTTGTCTTATACTCTGCTTTGTTTTAGATGGCCCTGACATGGTTCTTTGAGGGATGTCCTAGGCTTTCACCCAAGACATTGTTCCCTTATTGCAAGACTTTAGCACGTGTGATGCAAATCAGTGAGTCATCTAGTGACTTTCCACCTTCCGACATGAGCTCTCACATCTTTAGAACCATGGACAATGGATATATGGGCTTGGTTTCAGAAGATTTGGTCATGATGGCACACAAATGGGTTGAAATCCCACATGTTGGGTAATGTACCCCATGGCTTATTTCTAACTGGATTGAGGATGTTGTAGTAGCTAACAGTCAGAAAACATGTAGAGACGAGATGCAACTTCCTCCACCTTGGACGCAGTGCCCTAGACCATTGACGTTGGCCTCCTTCTGATGATGAAATCACATTATAGGGTTTTATGATGATGGGGTTTGATGTTACTTGGGGTGCCACTGATGATAGAACATGACCATGGAGGATGAGATGCATCCTTTTCCATCACTACACCTTGATATGATTCCACATGGCCTTGGGAGGCCCTCCTCTAGCCTTGGGAGGATCGACGTCACCACACGTGTGGCATTTATGATGTTGTATTTGCATTTTTAGTATTTATAGAGGTTACTTGAGGGGTCAACCCCACTTATTATTCTTATTTCACTTTATTTGTGGACAAAGCGCTAGGTTTTTCCTCATATAAATAGGCTAGCGCTAACATTCATTTTCATCATCACTTTTCCTCACTCATTAATTGGGTAACACTTCTGGAATTTTTGTTATTTTATCCTCTTTGGATCTTTCTCTCTCATGTGTTAGCCTTGGAGGAGGCTCTTTGTGTATGTGTTTCTTTTTTGGATGATAAATTTCTGCAATTAGGGTTTCAGTATTCATGCTACTTGTAAGTAAGTAATTTTCTGCAATTTTATGTTTCTTGCTAATGTTAAAGGTTAAATTGATATCTTGTTGCAAGTATCTTTGTTTTGTTGAAACCCTAAGAGGAAGACATACGTGTTTCTCTTCCTCACAAATTCTTTATTGTCCAAGTTTGTGAAGCATTCTTGCTAGGGTTAAAAGCATAAGGCCCAAAAGTGCTTTCACTTTACGGTTTTAACCTAGGGCCCAAGAGTGTTTGCACCCTAGGTACCTTTTCCTCAAAGTCTAAGACCTAAGGCCCAAGTGTGATTGCACATTATGGTTTGGACTTTACCTTTCTTGTTTCATCTAGTTCAATCTTCAAGCTAATGCATTTGAGACTCCATAAGCTCTAGAGGACAACGACACTAGTCTAGAGGTGTTCTTGTGGTTAAAGTAGCTATTAAAATCAAATTCCTCACTCTCTCAAACATCCTACTAACATTGTTAACTCTAACTCTAGCAAACTTTCAATATTTGTTGTTGTTGTTGTTATAAAAGTTTGCGACAACCACTGAAAACTACATTAATTTGTTGCATACACTCATTTGCAAGTGGCTTGACTTGCTCATAAAATACATCTAGCAATTGGATAATAATATACTTGTTGAATGCTTACTTTTCATGGTGAATTACTACATTTATATGCACTTTATTTTGCTATTGTTGCAAAGTTCTAAATGTTGTTATAAATTTAGTTTATTGTTGTAATTTGCAACAACCATAGCATTCATTGATTATCTAATGTCTAAGAGGTCATTATTGCATGATATAACTTGGTAATTGTCTATATATATTGTAGCAAGTTG
>JZKD02S1604990.1:675440-685546 GCA_000966675.3 Picea glauca | reverse complement strand
TTTTAATACATTTTTTTAGTGGATCCAACCATAGGGAACTTTTAATGAATCTTAAAGAAATGTTATAAGGAATATATATGTGGTCTTAGTGGATTGAACCATGTTCAAAGAATATTCACATGCTATTGAGTTAATTTTGGGTAGTTATTCACTCAATGTAGAAATCCCTTAGTTTATAGTACAGTTAGGTCCATTGATGTAACTTTAGGGGATCATAAAGTATTTCACAGTTATGTATTTACTTCAACCATATCCACAACTATCCAATAGTTTGTCCTTAAATCTCTCAAGTGATCCAACTATATATATTATAACATTTACAGAGTTCATATGTTATATAATATAACATTATCCAATATGTGATCAGATAAGAGTGCACCACTTAGTAAAGCAAGATTTATTATGTGCCAAGATTAAAGGCATAACAAGTTGTTGTGCACCACTTACTAAAGATTTCTTATGTTATTAGTGGGTGTGTGAGGTTATGAAGATTAAACTCTTTGTTTTGGGGATTCTAATGCATTGCATTATATGTAGTCTTTGTGGATCCAACCATAGGGAATTTTTAAGGGATCTTAAAGAAACGTTCTAATACATTTTTTTAGTGGATCCAACCATAGAGAACTTTTAATGAATCTTAAAGAAATGTTATAAGGAATATATATGTGGTCTTAGCGGATTGAACCATGTTCAAAGAATATTCACATGCTATTGAATTAATTTTGGGTAGTTATCCACTCAATGTAGAAATCCCTTAGTTTATAGTACAATTATGTCCCTTTATGTAACTTTAGGTGTTTTTTCTGAATTGATTTCCCTTGACGAACCCAACTTATTATTTTAATGATTTCTATGTGTGGGTTCTATTGATTATTATGAAAATATTGTGGTTTTATCTTATGTCCCTTATCTCTTCAGTTATCAGTCATTGCCTGAGCAGTCAACCAAGAGTCGAATCGATGGTCGTCACTTCGGTGTTTACATACCTATAGATTCAAATTCTCTTCTTTTATGTGCATGGATGATGAGTGAAGGATAATAATTTTTTCCGTTGTCTATCCCTTACTTATCTTTTAGTTGATTGATTCATGGCTGGATGTTTAGTCTTTGTGTCTTCTTCTTTGATGTGTATTGTGAATGATAAACCTCTGAGTTGAATGACAGTCCATTGGCGAACCCAACTTCTGATTTCAATGACTTCTATGTGTGGGTTTTATTGATTATTATGAAAAGATTGTGGTTTAATCTTCTATCACTTATCCCTTTAGTCATCAGTGCGTGCCTGAGCAGTCAGCCAGAAGCCGAATTGATGGTCGTCACTTCAGTGTTTAAATATCTATAGATTCAAATACCCTTCTTTTCTGTGCATGGATGATGAGTGAACGATAAGAATTTTCCATGTTATATATGGACCCCTTACTTATCTTTGAGTTGATTGATTCATGGTTGAATGTCTAGTCTTTGCGCCTTCTAATGAGTGAGTACCTCTACAACTTGATTGATTAGAACTTTGATTTATCTTTGTGTTTTTAATTGCTTGAACTTGTGTAGATATTTGCATTTTTATTGATAAACTATGCATTGTGGATAGATATTGAGGAGAGATGTCGACACGGGATTCTTCAAACATTCCTCGCAAACACTCTAGGTTTTCCCAAGAAGGAAGAACAAGAACTCCTTCTTCGACTGAGACTCTGAGTAAGCAACAATAATCTCTTCAGAGGAGATTTTCAAACAAGTTTGTCAATAGATCAACTGCAAAACCTACTCAAACCAGTGCTATGGATGCAACCTTCTTAAATAGGTTGCGCATTGATACTCCTACACCTGAGAATGTAGGGAATACCTCTGGACAACATAATATTTCTGGTAATTATATTTGATTTTGTTTATTTTTGTTATATTTTTTTGTATTTAAATTTATATGAGGTTAAATCTTGAAGTTACTTTCAAATGTGTGTGTAGAGGGTGGATTTCACGAAGATTCAAATGTCGGTGCAAGAGACGACAATGAAAGAGAGAGTAGCTATCACAAAGATTCAAATGTCGGTGCAGAGGGTGAAGGTGGATTTAGGAGGTCGTGCTATCAAGAAATAGAAGATTACACGCCTACCTCCACCTATCCTTCAGATGTTGGTGATGAACTTCCCTAGGAAGGGAATACTGAAGCAATGATGCTTGAGCGATGCTCAAGTGTTAAAAAGAGGTTGGAAAATGATTTGGTGGTCTTGGAACTCCCTTAGGAGATAAAACAAAGCTTGCAAATTGTTTTGCATTCATTGGAAAACTTTATGGATGCATATTAGAAGATGGGGCCAACCACTGACAGTTTTTTCGATCTAATGAGGCGACAAAAGTCAGAAGTGATGGGTCCTGATAAATGGGAGGCGGTAAAAAATAGGGTTTCAAAAGAAGATGTCATTTCCATGTTCAATTTCAAAGAGGGACCAAAGCAGAAGATGTTGAAGGTGCAATATTTTAAGCACCCTGACTTTGCAGGACATCTGTATAACAGATTTTTGGCGGCATATGGGAAATTGTCGTGGAACAAGAGGTTCCACACTATTTTGCAAGACACTTTTTTGTAGGGTTTTTCTTGCACATGCACCCTGATTATACTAGTCTACCGTCCAAATATTATGGGACTGGAAAATGACGTACATATGATCGTAAATGGGCATATCGAAGTGCAGCATTGTCGAGGCCTCCACAACCTTTAGTACCTCCCCCAACAAGGACATTTGCTTCACTTTCAGAGTTCCAGGCTACATCATAAGTGGACAAAGAGGCTAGGACTGCAATAGGGGAAAATTTGGAAGTTATTTTTTATGGTGTTGATGTTGGCATGAAGCGTCAGCGAGCGGACGCCAATTCTCGAACCACATTTGTTGATAAAACAGATGTGGAATTAGATACATTGTCAGCATAAGATGTTTTGGAGTATGCAAAATTTTGTCAGATGGTTGGAAGAAGGTTATTCAAAATGATGACCCGAACCGCAGATTGATATGTGTTCTATTTAGGAAATTTTTGACGCATTTTATGATAGTTTACTTCTAGTTCTAGATTTAGATATGATTGTCTCTATAGAAATAATCAATTTCTTCTTGTCATTAATTGCATTTTGGAGATATGTTAAACAAATCTCCAGTAGGTAGGGGACTTGATTCGACAAGTTTCAATTTGGATGAGTTGAATCAGGTATGTGTTTTCTAATAGTTGTTCAATCTCCACTCTTTTGAATAAGAGATCAACAACATTTATAATTTTGTATAATTGTAAACACATTGAATCCTAGATTTAGTTCTTAGTTGTGTTGTTCACATATCCCTATTCCATCTTTTACTACTTGGGCAGGCTCGTCTCAATTCTCATTGGGAGAGTTTGAAGAGGGTGAGAGTTCACATGTATCATTTAATGTCTTAAAATCATTTAAATTTAATGTGTTATAATCATTTAAATATAAATTTTAAAATTTGAAATGTGTTATATAGGCTAATGTGGAGAAGAGAGTACCTGAAAGTGTGCTCGGAAGGGAGATTGAGATTGAGGAAGCAGAGGAAGCACCCAGATTAAGGAAGGATGGGTCCATTCAGGATGATTCATAAATGTATATTCTTGACTTTTATCAAATTTTTAGTTTAGCCTTTCCTATTCAACGCTTTGATCAATTATTTGAAATATATAGAACCCCTAGATAAGTTTATTGTTGTCTTAAATGGTGTACATTCAAACTTATTTAAGGTTATATCATGATGAAGACCTATTTTTGAACTTGAACATGTTTGAATATTTGAGAATAGACTCTATCCCACATCAGAAAAGAGAAAGTTTCTAAATTTTCTTCGATTGCATTCCTTGCTTTCTTGTCCAAGAATGGCGTAGTATGGACAAAATTTTTTTCTACATACACCGAAGTGAATTCCTTCTTGCTAGGGTATTGTCAAATTCTTAACAAAATTGGTTACTAATCACAAAAACCAACATTCAATTAGATTTACAAATAAGTGCACACATATTGTATATGTGAGCTAGCTCACATAATTTCAAAGAGCATTTCATTATATCTAATATGAATTCATCACATTTAAATGGTTTTTGAAGAATGACTTAATATACATGTGCAGGTTTGTGTTTTCTTCATGTACATGCAAGATTATATGAGAACATATATTCCACCGAAGAAAGAGAAGATAAGTATTTTTCGAAAAAATAGTTTTTAAAATGGAGATTTGTGAACTCTTTTAGATAATAAGTAGTTTTTTGGAAGAATGGTTTAATATGAAGATTTATGAGTCATTTAGTTTGAAAGGGCATCGTGGAATTTGATAATATGACCATTGCAGAAGAAGAAGAGAGAAGTATTTAACTGCTGAGGAGATTAGTATTTTATTGACGTGTAAATATGATCAAGAATTTCTGAAGGATTTGGGACTTTATCCACAAGAAGAATTTCACCTGAAGGATTTTGGACTTTATCCACAAGGAGATAAGTATTTCTTTGGAAGAATGACTTAATATGGATATTTGTGAATTTTCTTCATACACAGTTCTATATTTATTTTCAGATTATTATCTAACTCTAACTCACAATTTGTTTTACCAAGAACACAATAACATCACCTGGGATGAGAATTTCACCTGAAGGATTTGAGACCTTATCCACATGAAGAATTTCACCTGCAGGATTTGAGACTTTATCCACAAGGAGATAAGTATTTTATTGGAAGAATGACTTAATATGGAGATTTGTGAACTTTTTTCATACACAGTTCTAGAACATAATTTTTCTCTTTAAATTTTTTTAAGATTTTAGATAAGATTTACAAATTGTTTAAATCGTGTACTCTTAATTGGAGAGTAACTAGATCTTAAATCTGTTTAACTGTGGTTGCTTATGTTATTATTTCTTATTGTTTATTTAATATTTTGTTACAGTATATGTGCTAATATGTGTTATTTGTTTTTTTATTATGTTTTTTTATTTTTACAGATGTGTAAATTATATTTGGTGGAAAATATGTTTACAATATATTTTGTGGAACAGAGTATGTTGAAGGATGACACTTAACTCTTTTGGTATGTATGTCATTTTTTTTTAATTACAATTTTTGAATTCTGTATTATTTCGCATGTTTGAATTGTAGATTTTTAATTTTTGAATTCTGTTTTTTTTGCAGGTTTGAATTTCATGTATGAAGTGATCTATATTAAAGTGATGACTTAGAGTCCATAATTTTGGAGTTAAATGTCTTAGTTTTTGTTATCATCATAAAATGGATGTGAACCTTATGTATTTTACAGTGTAACTATTCAGACTTTGATTATATATATATATATATATATATATATATATATATATATATATATATATATATATATATATATATATATATATATTTCATTATTTTGGAATTCAAAATAACAATTATTGTCTCATATTTGATTTCTCAAAGTTGATGGAAAAAAAAATGGCAAAGTTAACTAGTAATAAACTAATGTTTTGTATATTCTTCTTTTTACAATGCATTAAATTAAGCATCAAACTTTTAAGTACATTTTTGCTATGTATTAATTTAAATGTTTCATTTTATGTTCACTGTGTAGTGTCAAAAATATGATTCTATTGTCAAAAAGTGACAAAGTTAACTAGTAATGAACTAATGTTTTGTATATTCTCTTTTTTATAATGCATTTTAAATTAAGCATACAACTCTTAAATACTTGTCTGCTATATATTAATTTAAATGTTTCATTTTATGTTCACTGTGTACTTTCAGAAAAATGATTCTATTGTCAAAAAGTGACAAAGTTAACTAGTAATGAACTAATGTTGGGTATATATTCTTTTTTTTACAATGCATTAAATTAATCATCAAACTCTTAAATACTTTTCTTAATTTAAATGTTTCATTTTATGTTCACTGTGGACTGCCAAAAATATGATTCTATTGAAATATCATCAAATAATTTTGACAGAATAATTTTAGCAGATTCTAGTTACTAATGAAAAAAAAAAATCTATTTTTTTTAGCAGATTAGTAGATTTTAGCATATTCTATTTTAATTTTTTCTAGTTACTAATGATTTTGTTGGTTACATAGATGCACTTAACCAATAAAAAAAATTAAAGGAAAAACTATTTAGGAAATAAATGCACATGAGATCTGCTAAATAAATTGGTTTACATAGATGTACTTAACTAATAAAAGAAAGTAAAGGAAAAAGAAAAATAAAGATAGACATATGAGATCATAGATGGAAATACATAAAATGCGTCATTGTTTAAATATATTTAAGAATATGCAAACTCAATAAATGGACAAGAAAAAAGTGAACTGTCAAACATACAAGATTGTATCATTGCATATCTATTTAAGAATATATGATAGTAGACAACATGTTAAACTATGCAAAACTTATTTGAGAATATATTATGGTAGTAGAAAACACTTTAAACCATGCAAAGCCTATGCTGGTATGAACTGCACTAAAATGAAGAAATTTTCATGATCTACCAATTTACTTTAAGAAAACTTGTGTTTGATTTTGGAAGAAGGCAATCAATGTGGAATTCAAAGGAGGAGGTATGCATTCAAGCATTGTGTTTTAGACATGCCAATGAATAACACATACCTCTTGTACAACTTAGATAACATGTATGAAAGAGAATTACATTAGGAAAACGATTTGCAGACTATGGTTTAATACTATTCACATAAACCCACATTTTTGTAAGGGTCTTCACTTGACTTTAGACAAGTTTGTATTAATTTCCTTAACTTTGTTAGAGAAAAGATCTATTAATTACAATTTAATTCACTTGACTTTAAACAAGGTTGTATTAATTTCCTTAACTTTGTTAGAGAAGATATCTGTTAATTACAGTTTAATTCTAACGATTAACACTTCTAAAAAAGTTTACATGAAAATCAATTTAATTGTTAAAATGAATATTCTAAATAATTTCAAATTTTAAATGTATTTATCAAGTTAATAATTAGAATGAAGATTTTAGTATATATATGATATTATTATTAAAGTGTTATTACAACGAGTGAAAGAGAGGTTTAAATTGTTTTTAGTTGTTAGTTCATATTAATTTAAAAAATGAAAAAAAAAATTACCACTTAAAGAAGTCAATGATCTTAAATCAAGGATAAAAGAGATGTTCAACTCTTCTTTGATTAGTGCAATAGTAATAAAAATAAAATTCTCAAGATAGAAGAGATATCTAAATTAATTATAGGTAATGTTTATACAATAAAATCTTGAGATAGAAGAGATGTTCAACTCTTTTTTGGTTTGTGTGTTAACGATAAAATAAAAAGCTCAAAATGATGTGACAGTAAAATAAAACCTTAGAATGAAAGAGATGATCTACTCTTCTTTAATTTTATCATGTAGTCATTAAAAAAATGCTAAAGCTATAAGAGATATTCACCTAAAGGTTCATATATCTTTGAACCTAATGCAATATTATTAAAATAAAATGACAAAAAAATACTATTGAAAAAAGTAAGTCTCAATGGAAATGGTGTTTAATTTTTTTTTAGTTGAAAATAAAATGCTCATACAAGAGGTATACAACTCAATTTTGATTGGTGTAATGCTCATAAAATAATTTTGATTGGTGTAATGGTTGAAAAACACAGATAAAATATGGTTGAATATGGTTGAATATGGTTGAACCATATTTTATCTGTGTTTTTTAAGAATGATCTGGATTTTTTTATACATACCCTTTTTATAAATATCCTATTTTGAAATATGTTTGAAGATAGTCAAAACAAGTCATCAAAATCTGAAATGTACTTTCAATGAAAAATAAAAAAATTCTGGAATGTACATGTGCCACTTGTTTAAAAACACCGTAATGGTGTTCCATCTTCAATTATTCGTTCATGATCGACTTTGGATATTTTCCATTTTCTATTTATTTATTGAACTTCTATTAACTTTATGCACGCTGCACATACCAAATGACTATATTGACAACTTATGACATCTAACTAGTAGTCTTGAAAGTGAATATGAATATTGGTTTGATGATTTTCTTGAAAAAATAGCCTTTCAATACAATAGATCCTCTTTCATATATAAAACCGTTATCATCAAAATATTCTAATAGCCTCATCGTTTGTTTCATGCATTGCATCAAATAATATTTCATGTTTTCAGTGTTGTCTATAGGTGCAACCATGGAAAAACATCTCCTGCAAATAATTGGATATATTGGACAACAAATAATTCATGTTAGATTATAACACAAGTACATCTATAAGTTATTTGGAAAAATTTAAACATAAAAATTACCTTCTCTAACAAGATCAGAAACTCTATCACCATCAATTGACACTATAGTTTCATTTGATTCCATCTCTTCTAAGCTTGCAAGTGGCATTTTGCCTTTTACATTAAGTTCAGTATGTCTCCAAGCTTTAACATATCCTGCATTTTCATTCTCGCAAATATCTATGGATTCTGTGTCCTCTATGCAAATTGAACAAAAACAAGAGTCATTTCTTCTATCAAATGCAAACCCATTTTGAAAACGTTTTGTTTTAACTGAATGTATTTTTCGTGTCCTAGGTATTGTACTGGCGTCATATGAGATTGATCTATTTACATCTTCGATTCCAACATACCAAAAAAACCTGCACAAGACGAGAACTTGTTAACTTGAAATCTCTCAAGAAAATGATTGAAGATTGAATATAAATTTGAACACGTTCAAATTTATATATCCTGTGTACATACATGTAACATTTATATATAGACACACCTGTGCACATCCCTTGACAGATTATATTAATGTCTTAAAGCCATTTTGCACCATTCAACAACATGTTTAGTGGATTCAAATCGATCGACATGAGGGTTCAGCTGATACCTTCGAAGTGTTCTTTTTATACATGCCCCTATACCATCGTGCTCTCCTTTTCCATGACCAATCTCAAAAAAATTCCTACAATGTGTAATGTTTAATTTTTTATGAAGACAACATAATCAATAGAATGATCGTGAAGATTTGAACTGACCCGCACACCCATCTGACCATATCCAATGTCGATCGAATATGATTTTGCATTATTTCAATGAATCATAAAATTTATCAAAACAATGTTGTACATAATGTGTGTCGTGTGCTCAATCATCATTTATATAAAAATGATATTCTTTAATAACATGTTGATTGTCGTTGGTGCTTTTTATGTTATGAAGACTCCTTTGAGCATGTATATATAGAACGTGGACAAATATCGTGACTTGATCAGAATGATAATATTCACTCTATCTTTTTTTTTGTGCAACGAATGTGTAATTCTCTGGAAAATCAATTACAGACAAAATTGCCCTTGGTGGAAACACTTCATGGGATTGTTTGAATTGTAGATCTTGCCATAGAGATCTATGTGAATACTTGGTGTATTTATAGATTTCTTCCTCAAACTTCTTCAAAACATCTATCACACAGATTTTATCTACCTTCAAATCAAATCCTTTTGGAAATAACATTTGAAGAATGTGGAGCTGTGCTGCTCATATATTCATATCTCTTCCAATTGACTCTTATATTAGAAAATGATTGATCATTCATATCAATATGATACTTTGAATGAAACAAACTTAGATTTCCACAATGATCACATTTATTTCCACCAACACATTATGTTTTGTAAAATAAATCATCATCTTCTCTTTCACATAGAATTTCAGATATAAAAACACGAAATGTGGAAGGAGGAGGTGAATCTGGCCATAAAGTTTTACCAAAATCCAAAAAAGTGTCGTAATACAACTCAAATTCCACATGATAACGACAACAACAAGTTTCATGAACAGTGATGGGTCTAACAAACCATGGTTTTTGTTAAACAAATGTATTGATGAAAATTTTAACTTCTTTGTGCTCTTCTTTGAACTTATTGAACAACTCTATTTGTGTCATTGACAATATATGTTTTGGATGTTCCTCATATTGTTTTTGTGCTATTCTTTGTCGCAACACATCCCTTGTATGTGGTGAAACACGAGATTCTTCCAACCAACAATTACGGGCCAATTCTTTAACATTTTCTGCAAGTCTATCTTTGTAGGGTTGT
>JZKD02S1604990.1:639050-666402 GCA_000966675.3 Picea glauca | reverse complement strand
TTTTGACTCTGTCACCCTCCTTTGATTGGTTTTGAGCTATTGATCATATTTATAGAATTGATTGGTGAAACGTTGTGCTCTTTTCCTTTCAAATTGACTTGTTGATAGGGCTGACATCATAGTGACTGCAACAAACCTATAGAGGTGACGTCACACCTTTTAAACCCCTTGTATAGCATGCAACGTTGTGACTTCTCTCACCTCCCTTGATAGGCATTGAGACATATTGATTGCATTTTACAAGCTTATTGATGAAAACGTTCTAATCTTTGTCTTAATCTTGACATAATTTTAAGCTTGACATCATCATCATTGTAGCAACAATATATATGACGCAGCAACTTAATATATGTGAGCTGATTTGACATATCTAATGCATTAATGATATGATACAAGGTCTAATTGTAAACATTGAATGCTTTTTATCTTATATGATTTGTTGATCATTGACTTCGTCAATAATAACATTGATCATTTGCTCACATATGTATTGGAAGATAGTCATTGATTTTATGAAGTACTAACCCACTGCAAGCACGTATTCTAGTTTTCTTGTTTTGTTTCGCAAACAGGTGCATCATCAGTGGAAGACCTTTTGACTATCTCATACTTGGCTGTAATCTGTGGAAGGGAACCTATTGTCTTGATCCATTATCCTTAGCCCTTCTCAAACCTAGATTACTTTAGGGACGTCTCCCTTGGACTAGCCCTCCTAAATAGAAAGAGCCCCCCATTGAGGTGACAGTGGGTGGGGAAGCTCCTGTTACGTCGGTTTCTACCCTTGACTCAAGCTCTTTTAACCTTTCCTACAAACCGTGCGATAACAAGTCCTCTTTCCAAATTAAAGAAAAAAAAATCGATGGCATCCTCCTCAATATTTAACAAGTGTTTTTCAATATTGTTTAAAAAAATAAAAATAAAAATGTATATTTAATACTATGTTATATAAGTAAAAGTTTTTTCCAAATTTATAAGAAATGTGAAGTTGGAAGTATATTTAAAAAATTTAAAAATATTTTAAAATACAGTAATATTTTAGATTATAATGTATTTAGATAATAATATATTTTAAATCTTATTTTATTGTAAGATCAATATTTCTCCTACTCCAACAATAATATCTAAATTTCTAATTTAATTTGTGTTAATAATTATATAAATATATTTAATACAATATTGAAACTTTAATATCCATATAGTAATAAAATTGAAAATATATAAATAAAATTTTAATATCTTTTTAAAATTAAACTTTATATACATAAACTTAAAAACTTTGTAAATTTAAAATATTATTTTTGTTGATTAGAAAAAGCTAAATAATACTACAATAAAAATCAATGGTATAATTAGTTGATTGAAACAAATGCTTGTCATGAATAAAATATTGATTTATTTAACTTCAATGTTTATCATCACACTCATACCAATAAAATAAGTATAAAAGTTCAAGCAGCAATCATATCGGCAGGTGAAATGGTGAGACTGAAGGAGAATGTGCAGTGGTCGGAAGAGAAGGGCAAAGTTGAAAGGTCATTAAAAAAATCCAAAGACGTGATAAATGGTGGTTGGAACTCGCAGAGAGTATCACAAAAGCTTAAAATTTGGGAATTTTAAGATGTCAAATGATCACGCGACACTGAGGGCCTCAAATTTGGCAGCAATGATGAAGGCTATTGAAAGAAAGTAAAATACCCCAGATGCACTCTACTAGAAGAATGCTTATCTTTTGGAAGTTTTGTTATTTTATTTAACATGTATCCCCTCCTTTTACAGAATGATAGTTAACTTGGGCACCCTCATAGGCCTTATGGAAAGAACGCTCAGGGAAGAAATGTAATAGTTAGGTGTTTTTCTGTGATAGATTCCAACAACAAAGAAATGTAATCTATTGCATCAATTCCCTCCCTAGATCCAGCATTCACGTTGCAGGAATGGTTATTGAAAATTTACTTTGTTTGGCACATGGCCAAACGGAATGGATATCTCTTTATTTTATGAAAGCTGTAGATAAAAATTATTTCTGCTTTAGATTGTGGAATAGTCCTATAAAAACATTTTCAACAGTCTGATTTGTCTTCCTAATGGAACTCAAAAATAGGACAGGGCTCATCAACCAAAAAAAATTCAATACCTCCAGCCCCCGTATACCTCCTCTAACAATTCTTTGCTCTCTGGATGCACCTCCAGACTTTCCTTCCATGTTTGAGTTGACAAATACAAAATAAAGAAACTGGATATACTGAACTTGAGTCAAGAAATCCATGCAAGGGATGCTGTTGACATCTTAACTGATAAAATCCATGGAAGGGATGCTGTTGACACCTTAACTGATAAAATCCATGTAATGTATTTCAAAGAGATACCATCTGTAAGCTGTATTCTTGTTTTTTCCAAACAGTGATTGTAATGGAAAAAGCTTGCAGAGATGAGCATGTATTATAGCTTCCATGTTTTAGTTAACAGATAAAAAATAATTCAAGTGGGAATATTGAGCTTAAATGATAAAAATTCATCCAAGGGATCTTGGCTTCCATGTGAGAAAATCATGTATTATATAGCTTCCATGTTTCAGTTGACAGAAAAAAAGTAAACCATATGGGTATATTGAGCTTAAATGATCGAAATTCATGCGAGGGATCTTGCGATTAGATAAATTGATAAAAACCACAAGGGATCCCAAACTGATAGTAGAAAGAAACTTGCAGGGGACAAAACATATATTGCACGAGGGCTTTGGATAAGGCCCAGTCTTTGTTCTGCATATTTCCTTCTAAAGGGAGCATTGATAAGTAAATGTACACGACTATGAAAGCTTCAGATTGATTCCTCCTCAATGTTAAGAAAAGCCTACTTCAGAGCACTTGCACAAGCACCAAGTCGCTGTATACTTGTGCAAGAAACATAATCGATGGAATGCACAGTAAGATATTTCAGAGTAAATTTAATTAAAATTAGCTTGACAGACCAAATTAAGGAAATTTAAGGTCTACATAAATTTCTCCAACCACTTGACTAGGTAAGTGTGCTCAATTCAATCCACGACCGTAATCTTAACAGAAAATAAACTTTAGTTTAATTTAACCTTTTCAGAAGCACCAAGTCACTGTGTATTCTTGCAAGACTATATTTGTCATAGTGCACAGGCAGCAGAATAAATTAACTCGAAATAGCTGGACAGACCAAATTAAAGCCTGAATAAATTTTCGAAAAAACTTGGGACATGGCTAGGTAAATGTGCACAATCCAGTGGATGACTTGAACCTTCACAATTTTTTTTGTGTAGTTTAACCTTTATAGAAACCTGAAAAACAGTAACATAGTAAAGTTCGAATTGGCCAAATTCTGATTAAGACTTATATTGATTCAATGAAAAGCAGGAAACGGCCCTACTGCAACTATTTAGAAAATGGTGCCAACCTTGGTAATTTAAAATTAAAACGTAAAATATATCATCTCATTTGAAGAAGCTGAAACGACGAGTTGCATTCATAAAGGAAAATAAAGGGTACATTAATGCTGTGTTTGGTAATTCTAAAGCACAATAAAGCACTTGTATACCCTAAAACTCTGGAGCTATTGTGTTTATGGTGGAAAAAGGAATCTAATATCTAAAGAACCTAACCCCGAAGGCAAACAATGACTTTATTACTGTTTCCTCAATACTTCAAGACAATCTTAAATTCTAAGACAACCATATGTCATCATTTTCACCATTCTACAATTTATTTTTTGTACACAACCTGTACCATTCATCCCGATTTACACAGCCAAGTCAATTCAAATTACTGGTTCCTGACACCATCATTATTCCATTCTCAACCCCAGGAAGAATGAAAATCAAGCACATATATGATATTTTACATTACAAGAGAATACATCATAAATCGGGCACTAAACAGAGCAGCCACTATTTATTTATAGGAGGGCTTCAAACTATACTCAAATACATTACATAACGCAACACATACAATTTTCAGGTTGTGCATAATGGAATAAAAACCAACCACTCATTCTAAACGCAGCATCTTCTAGGCTTCAATTCAACCAAAACCATGACATCTGGCACGGACCAGCTTTCAATCATTAATAAGTGCTATACTGAATGAGCCATTTCCAAGAAGGAATAACTAGTTAAGCTCCAGATTCGGCTCTTTATAAAATTAAAAACAAGCACATTTTAAACTGCTTCTTCTTCTTCATACTCGGCCTCATCATCAGCAGTTGCATCTTGATACTGCTGGTACTCTGACACCAAATCATTCATGTTACTTTCTGCCTCTGTGAACTCCATCTCATCCATGCCCTCACCAGTGTACCAGTGCAAGAAAGCTTTTCTCCTAAACATGGCAGTGAATTGTTCACTGACTCGCCTGAACATTTCTTGAATTGAAGTAGAGTTTCCAATGAAGGTGGATGCCATCTTAAGACCTTTGGGAGGAATGTCACAAACACTGGACTTTACATTGTTCGGTATCCACTCAACAAAATAAGAGGAATTTTTGTTTTGAACATTCAACATTTGCTCATCTACTTCTTTTGTGCTCATACGTCCACGGAACATAGCAGAGGCTGTCAGGTAACGCCCATGTCGAGGGTCAGCCGCACACATCATGTTCTTGGCATCCCACATTTGCTGTGTAAGTTCAGGCACAGTAAGGGAGCGGTATACTTGGGATCCCCTAGATGTCAAGGGAGCAAATCCCACCATAAAGAAGTGTAAGCGAGGGAATGGAATCAGGTTAACTGCAAGTTTACGCAAATCAGAGTTTAACTGTCCAGGGAACCGCAGGCAGCATGTACATCCACTCATTGTTGCAGATATCAAATGGTTAAGATCTCCAACTGCACCAAAAATAAAATGTAATGTAAATGAATCGATACCCAAAATTAGGTGGTCTCTTTTGAATAAGTCCTACTTATCTGAGTCTGTATATATTAGTAAAAGCAAATTCATATCAAATCCATTAAAACCAGGTATATCCGTGAATTACAAGCAGGAGGTATAGGGTCAAGTCCTCAAGCTAACTGCCTCTGTGATGTTCTTGATATTATGGACCTCACTCACCCAAGTATTTTCCGAGGTATATATCCCATGAAAATGTGACACAGTGACATAAATCCTAACTGCCCAATGGCCAGCAGTGCATATCTCAGGTCTTATTTGCACCAATTACTAACACAAACCCATCAAAACCCAGGTCTACAATACCTAGAAGTTAAGAAGCTAGATGTTGCATATCTTGAGTACCAATATGTGAGCAGTTTCGAAGAATGGTCCATTTTGGAGGTTGGTGCAGGACAGTCATTCCTTAGGGCAGATTCATTCTCTCCAGGTTGCACTTTGTTTAGTGCCGGAGGAATGGCCCAGAGTGGGGAATGGTTCAGGTTCAGCAATCATGGACAAACATTCCTTAGGGCAGACTCATTCTCTCCAGGTTGCACTTTGTTTAGTGCCGGAGGAATGGCCCAGGGTGGGGAATGGTCCAGGCTCAGAAATCATGATAGTTATTCTTCCTTGCTTGAGAAGAATAGTCCAGATAGCCCATCATTGATGTTCTACTCTGAGGGCAGATGCTCTTTCAGATCTCATAGATGTGAGTGAAAGAATGGCCCAGATGATTTAGTTTATATCATAACAATATTTTCTGTGCAGGTTGATATCAGATGATTGTTATGGAGACAATAGAGATATGCTATTGTGGTGGATATGTTCCACTGTCTGTGACTATGTGTCACGGTTTGAGTAGTTGTGTACTACTATGGATAAACACAATTGTGTTCTATCAGTTGACTTGTAATAGTTGTCATGGAGATTATCCAGTTGGATAATAATGACGGTGCTCGTGATGTTATCGGTTGAATGGTTTGTTTGTGCTCAAGACCATTATCAGTTATACCTCCCTAGCTAGGAGGGAGTGTTGATATTATGGTAGCTTCGGGAGGTATCAACCTCCATTATGAACTTTGACAAGATTAGAATATTCCAGAAGAAAGAAAAGAAGTGAACGTAACCCTAGAAGAGATGTCGGCTGAGAGAGATAATTAATATGGATTAATTAGTACCCAGAATGAGAAGTTGGCCCAGGCAGTCTGCCAGGATTAATATAAATACAGGGCGCTAGTTCTCATTTGTTCACACTTCTCAGAATTGCAGAAAGACACTTGTGCGCACTGCAGTCTGGCAGTCTTGTGCGCAAGTTTTGGAGAAGGTGCTGCCGCCAGCTTTGGGTTGGACTCTCTGATCAGCTTTGGTTACTTCTTGCTTGGTGCATTAACCTTGCTTGGCTATTAGATTGCTACCAGGATTCTCCTCTCTGTCAAGGTCAAGGTGCTCGGAGGGTGGCTTCGGCCTATGGTTGGGTGACAATAGTGATATTGTCTATGGTAAAACAAGCAAATTCTAGGGTCAGCCGCACACATCATGTTCTTGGCATCCCACATTTGTTGTGTAAGTTCAGGCACAGTAAAGGAGCAGTATACTTGGGATCCCCTAGATGTCAAGGGAGCAAATCCCACCATAAAGAAGTGTAAGCGAGGGAATGGAATCAGGTTAACTGCAAGTTTACGCAAATCAGATTTTAACTGTCCAGGGAACCGCAGGCAGCATGTACATCCACTCATTGTTGCAGATATCAAATGGTTAAGATCTCCAATTGCACCAAAAATAAAATGTAATGTAAATGAATCGATACCCAAAATTAGGTGGCCTCTTTTGAATAAGTCCTACTTATCTGAGTCGGTATGTATTAGTAAAAGCAAATTCATATCAAATCCATTAAAACCAGGTATATCCGTGAATTACAAGCAGGAGGTATAGGGTCAAGTCCTCAAGTTAATTGCCTCTGTGATGTTCTTGATATTATGGGCCTCACTCACCCAAGTGGTTTCCGAGGCATATATCCCAGGAAAATGTGATACAGTGACATAAATCCTAACTGCCCAATGGCCAACAACGCATATCTCAGGTCTAATTTTCACCAATTACTAACACAAACCCATCAAAACCCAGGTCTACAATACCTAGAAGTTAAGAAGCTAGATGTTGCATATCTTGAGTACCAATATGTGAGCAGTTTCGAAGAATGGTCCGTTTTGGAGGTTGGTGCAGGATAGTCATTTCCTTTGGAAATGGTCCGGACAGTCATTCCTTAGGGCAGATTCATTCTCTCTAGGTTGCACTTTGTTTAGTGCCGGAGGAATGGCCCGGGTGGGGAATGGTTCAGGTTCAGCAATCATGGACAAACATTCCTTAGGGCAGACTCATTCTCTCTAGGTTGCACTTTGTTTAGTGCTGGAGGAATGGCCCAGGGTGGGGAATGGTCCAGGCTCAGAAATCAGGACAATTATTCTTCCTTGCTTGAGAAGAATAGTCCAGATAGCCCATCATTGATGTTCTACTCTGAGGGCAGATGCTCTTTTAGATCTCACAAATGTGAGTGAAAGAATGGCCCAGATGATTCAGTTTATATCATAACAATATTTTCTGTGCAGGTTGATATCAGATGATTGTTATGGAGAGAATAGAGATATGCTATTGTGGTGGATATGTTCCACTGTCTGTGACTATGTGTCACGGTTTGAGTAGTTGTGTACTACTATGGATAAACACAATTGTGTTCTATCAGTTGACTTGTACTAGTTGTCATGGAGATTATCCAGTTGGATAATAATGACGGTGCTCGTGATGCTACCGGTTGAATGGTTTGTTTGTGCTCAAGACCATTATCAATTATACCTCCCTAGCTAGGAGGGAGTGTTGATATTATGGTAGCTTCGGGAGGTATCAACCTCCATTATGACCTTTGACAAGATTAGAATATTCTGGAAGAAAGAAAAGAAGTGAACGTAACCCTAGAAGAGATGTCGGTTGAGAGAGATAATTAATATGAATTAATTAGTACCCAGAATGAGAAGTCGGCCCAGGCAGTCTGCCGGGATTAATATAAATACAGGGCGCCAGTTCTCATTTGTACACACTTCTCAGAATTGCAGAAAGGCACTTGTGCACACTGCAGTTTGACAATCTTGTGCGCAAGTTCTGGAGAAAGTGCTGCCGCCAGCTTTGGGTTGGACTCTCTGATCAGCTTTGGTTACTTCTTGCTTGGTACATTAACCTTGCTTGGCTATTAGATTGCTACCAGGATTCTTCTCTCTGTCAAGGTCAAGGTGCTCGGAGGGTGGCTTTGGCCTATGGTTGGGTGACAATAGTGATGTTGTCTATGGTAAAACGAGCACATTCTAGGGTCAGCCGCACACATCATGTTCTTGGCATCCCATATTTGCTGTGTAAGTTCAGGCATAGTAAGGGAGCGGTATACTTGGGAACCCCTAGATGTCAAGGGAGCAAATTCCACCATAAAGAAGTGTAAGCGAGGGAATGGAATCAGGTTAACTGCAAGTTTACGCAAATCAGAGTTTAACTGTCCAAAGAACCGCAGGCAGCATGTACATTCATTGTTGCAGATATCAAATGGTGAAGATCTCCAACTGCACCAAAAATAAAATGTAATGTAAATGAATCGATACCCAAAATTAGGTGGTCTCTTTTGAATAAGTCCTACTTATCTGAGTCGGTATGTATTAGTAAAAGCAAATTCATATCAAATCCATTAAAACCAGGTATATCCGTGAATTACAAGCAGGAGGTATAGGGTCAAGTCCTCAAGCTAACTGCCTCTGTGATGTTCTTGATATTATGGACCTCACTCACCCAAGTGTTTTCCAAGGTATATATCACATGAAAATGTGACACAGTGACATAAATCCTAACTGCCCAATGGCCAGCATGCATATCTATGCTCATATTAATGGGTGACCAAAATAAAAAAAAAACCCAAATAGTCAAAGACGCATACGGATACAAACTCAATGCAATCCCAAATATCCTTATCCGTTGGAAACAAATCAATAGACCCGAGTAGTCCAAGCAAAATGAAACAAATATATGTTCCACAACGTATAAATGCAATCCTAATATGGCCATGACCATTGTAGTCTAGCACAGACCCATGTACTAAACCTGGTTTAGATATGTACCTTGAGATTGTGATCTTGAGCTTCACAACCACGAGGTATATGTCAAAGGCATGTTTAAATAGTAGTGTGGTAATGTCAATATTCAATGTACTTAATGTTAATTTGAATACCAAGTGTTCATGTATCCCCGCCACATTTGGACTGTAAAGCACCTAACTTCTCTTCGTACACCCAGATTTTGAACAGTTAAATACAGTGAAATGGTGGAAATACCCTTCCTAGAAAGCAAGACTTTTTGTCGATACATTATCGCTTTAACTAGAAATAAAGACGAGGTGCTTACATGTGGGTGTTGTTAACTTTAAAGTTCTGAAGCAAATGTCATAAAGTGCTTCATTGTCAAGAACCATGCATTCATCTGCATTCTCCACCAATTGATGTACAGAAAGAGTTGCATTATAAGGCTCCACCACTGTGTCCGATACCTTAGGTGATGGAAAAACAGAGAAAGTCAGCATCATTCTGTCTGGGTACTCCTCCCTTATTTTCGAAATCAAGAGAGTCCCCATTCCCGATCCTGTTCCTCCTCCCAGGGAGTGACATACTTGAAATCCTGCACACCATAGCAGTTCAATCAGCAAAAACACTTCAATAAATAATAAGAAATGAAAAACTGGAGACCCCTAAATATAAAAAGGAAATCCATACAAACTGGCAACAAACAGACCAAAAAATCATAATAAACAGGCAGAGATCTCATATAAAAACCCACGTGAACATGGAAGGAAGTACAAAAACAAAATAGTCATCAGCTCCTAGAATGACTAAAAATAGTGCCAAGTAATAAACACAGACTTGCGAGGGCTGAAACCAAAGTACATTGTCAAACAAAAATTTCTGATGCCTTCGAAAGTAACACTTATTTATCCCTAGACCCCACTTACTAGTTACTACAACCATGCTGTTTAAGGATCAAGAATCCCGTGCTCTAATGACGGTTGGGACAATTTCATCAACTTCCCATCTAAAAGTGACAATAATGGTATAGTACTCCCTCTGTAATTACTCAGAAAAACTTATGGAATTAGTAAGACTAGGAAGACAATGTCCCAATGGAAGCTGGCTCAGTTTCAACTAATTGTGGACATTATGGAGCAGAGAATTGAACTTTGGTCTTTTAATTACCTAACTACTGGGCCCTGGCACTGTGAAATTACTAGACACAACATACACTCGGAAGACAAAGTCCCAATGGAGGCCGGCTCAGTTTCAACTAACTGCCAACATTATGGGGCAGAGAATTGAACTGTTGTCTTTTAATTACCCACTACTGGTACAGACCCGAGTAAACCCAGGCCTGAAATGCACCAATTACTAGCACATACCCATCTAAACCCCACTCTAAAGTTACAAAGCTTCATGCTACATATCTCGAGTTATACTATTTGATAAATGGGTCAAACCCATTTAAACTCAGGTTTGATATGCATCTCAAGGTTGTAGGGATTGAGGAAACCATCTCTGATATGCACCTCAAGGTTGTAGGAATTAAGGAAGCCAGCTCTGATATGCACCTCTAAGTTGCAAAACTAAAGGTCACATATCTCAGGTCTAATTTGCACCAATTACTAACACAAACCCATCAAAACTCAGGTCTACAATACCTAGAAGTTAAGAAGCTAGATGTTGCATATCTTGAGTACCGATATTTGTGGGGAAAATCCATCTAGACTCAGGTTTGATATGCAACTCAAAGTTGCAAATCTCAATGTACATATCTCAAGTTCATTTGAAATATTGGTCATCTGTGTGAACTTAAAATACTCATCCTCCAACTTCCCAACATGGAGACCTGCAACGTTGAGGTGCATATCAAAGATTAATTTAGTTGGGTTTGTCCGTGCCAATGTCTCTATTCAATGCCCCATGTAATGCCTTCTTAGATGGAAGCTTACTAAACCAGTGGTATATTCCATGTGCAAGAATTTATTCACATTAATATCAGTACTCACCCAATGCGCTCTCTTAATTCAATACACTCTCACACACAAAAATATTTCTAAATTCAATACATTATAACACACCTAAATACAGACACCAAGAGCCAATGGATAACCCCAGCCCCAATTCTCACAGTTCAAATACACATTTTTGAAAAATGAAAAAAAAAAAATTATTAAAAGAAATTGTAGTCTTCCTCTGAATTATGAAGCTATAAAGTGAGAACAAGAACAAAAAGATACCCTGAAGACAATCGCAGTTCTCGGCCTCCTTACGCACAACATCAAGAACGGAGTCAATGAGCTCTGCCCCCTCAGTATAATGCCCTTTGGCCCAGTTGTTCCCGGCGCCCGTCTGCCCGAAGACGAAATTATCCGGCCTGAAGATCTGACCATAGGGACCTGATCGAACGCTGTCCATGGTCCCGGGTTCGAGATCCATCAGCACCGCCCGAGGCACGTAGCGGCCGCCGCTGGCCTCGTTGTAATAGACATTGATCCTCTCCAGCTGCAGATTGGAGTCCCCGCAGTACGAACCCGTGGAATCAATCCCATGCTCGTCACATATCACTTCCCAGAACTTGGCTCCTATCTGGTTCCCGCACTGCCCACCCTGGATGTGCAATATCTCTCTCATTCTCCTCACGCAGCCAGAGATAGAAATCCAAGTTCTGTCGAAATCTCAACGGCTGTGAATCGAACCCAAGGCCTCCTCCAATTTCTGAAGCATAACGCCTTCAGTCCTCAAATAGTACACAGAAGACCCCAGGAACACACAAGCGATATCTGTTAAGCCGTGCGCAAGTCTGGCGGAGATTTACAATGAGAAATTGGCTTCGATATTAAGCAAAGATATCGTCGACGTCTGCATGAAGTGGAAAAACGAGATGCGTGGTGTTTAAGATATGAAGATAGAATGTGACTGGTAGGGTGACAGTGGCGGGGCTAGGCTGCTCCAGAGCATCATTTTCAATTTTCAAACTTTGAAAGTCGATTTCTTTGTAGAGAAGATTCCAGAAAGACAAGTTTAGTGGAGCTTTTCAATGACTTTTGTAATTATTGTCACTGTGATCATGCTTCTTTTTCAGGAGGTGGGCTTTCTGTGTACAAAGCTTTGTTTCTACGCCCCCGAAAGGCCTTGGGTGACCCCGTAAGTTCTTGCTGTTCTTCTTTCTCGTTTATCTAAAATCGTGTATCGATCATAAAACGACCGTTAATAATATCTCTACGCGCTACAGTGACCCAGGATAGAACTGGATGGGAATAAAATACCGTTTATCGGGCAATGATGTTGTTTGGTTTTGACTAATCATCTTGGAATTTACATCATGTTGAAGAAATGAGAAGAAATGATTTTAACTCTAGAGGTTAACAATAGTTTATGGGACAGACCGTCTCATACACTGATTTCTGCAGTTTAGTTGATGATGAACTCTTTCAATTGTCTTTTCGCTGAATAAATTATTCCACGAGCTAACTGTTAAGCTAAAATGAAATGTTTTTCTGTTTCCACTTTTTGAGAGATGCAAAACACACACCCTTTCTTACCAAGCTTCTTTTAATCTTTTCCAACTCCCAGTTTCACAATGATGGGAATTGATTCTTAATTGAACAATAACAATTGTATCTTATCTGTCGCAGACAAGCGGTATTAGAGAGTAACACGTGGTGTGTTGACATTAGTGTCTGCGAATGCATACACTCTGCAAAATCATGCAGATCCAAGGTAAGGTGAACTACAATTAACTTCTATTTAAAGGATTCATGGGAATAAGTTCAGGGTAATGATAAAATATGGTGCAGCGCAATTTGATATTGGGTGATTTTTATGTTCTCCTTGTACAGATGAGAGTTCTGACAGGTATGACAGTGTCACGCTGCCAAACTTTGATCCACGGCATTTCCGAAGAAACTTAACAAAGGAAGCAAGAAAAATGTTTTAATTTTAAATTTGGTTGAGTAAACTAAAAACATCGTGATCTTATTATTTTCCTTTTTAGAACTGGGTATAAGAAACCTAGATTGTATAATTAGTTAATTAATTTTTTTTCTTTCGATAAATCCATGTTTATTTGCCGATAAATCCATGTTTACTTACATTCTGTGTAGAAATTGATATAGGAAAATAACATTTGAAAAATATGTAAATAAATAATTATTGATAGTATTTATGTAGCACACAAAATTTAATGGCATTAGTTTTTATTAGAGGAGGATAAATACAAGTGATATATAATGTGATTATAGATAAAAAGGTGGATAATTATATGACATATATTGTGAGTATACACAAAAACAAGGTTGATAATTATTTGTCCATGTTAGAATAAACAAAAAAATATAATGTGATTATAGATAAAAAGGTGGATAATTATATAACATATAATGTGAGTATACACAAAAACAAGGTTGATAACTAATTGTCCATGTTAGAATAAACAAAAAAATATAATGTGATTATAGATAAAAAGGTGGATAATTATATGACATATAATGTGATTATACACAAAAACAAGGTTGATAACTATTTGTCCATGCTAGAATAAACAAAAAAATATAATGTGATTATAAAAAAAAAGGTGGATAATTATATGACATATAATGTGACTATACACAAAAACAAGGTTGATTACTATTTGTCTATGCTAGAATAAACAAAAAAATAAAGACTAGGTTTGTTGAGTAAATGTTAAACATCCTATGCCGAGATTATTGAAATAATTTGGTAACTTGAGCTCACCCTTTGCAATGAAAAATGCATTCTCAAATAAGTATTAATATTTTATTCATGCCCAGTATTAAGCAAGCATAGACATCTGAAAATATTCTTTTAATGTTGTGTTGAGCTAGCAACAATCCCCTATACTATTTTAACTTTCAACATCTAATGAAGTCAAAATAGCACTAGGCCCTCCTCCTATTTTAGATTTCCAAGCCTCCATGAACTTTGTTGTGTATTGATATTCTTTACTTTGAAACCTCTCATTAAAATTGCTTTGGTTCTTCCCTTGAAACTCACCAAGCTCCTAAAGATGTGCATTATTTTTTCCCTCTGCTTGAGAGGCAGTTTTGAATTTAGAAACTTTTCCAAAATCTGTCCAAAACTCTCTTTTGGCATCTTTCAAAAAATTGTTTGTTTGTGTTGTATCACAATTAAACTTTCTTTGGCTACAACACAGTGTGTATCACACCTAAATGCCTTTGGCCATGATATATCACATCGCTCCAAACTTTTCTTTGTCACAATATATTGCATTGTATCAAAGTTTCTTTCCATGTGAAAATTCAACTTTCTCAAACTTTCTTTCATCATGACAAAGGGAAAATTTCTACAAGAAGTCTTTTGCATGCTCCTTCCCATTGCATCCTTCGAATATTTCTTTCCTTGCTACTCATCACCAAAAGTTTCCACTTACACGACATATCGCATAGAATGAAGTTTTCTTCAAACTTTTTCTTCGTTTTATATATCACATCTCCTCAAACTTTATATCTCTACGACACATCACACCACGCCAAAATTTTATTCCATGCGAAACATAAAGGACAAAACATTTTTTGAAGGGGGCACATAAAGACAACTTTTAAAGTGGTATTGTGTCTTCCATAAATTTGTTTGTTTGCGTTGTATCACATTTAAAATTTCTTTGGCTGTGACACATCACACTTTTTGAAACTTTCCTTCATCACGAGAAAGGGAAAATTTCTAAAATAACTCCTTTGCATCCTCCCTACCATCATATCCTTCAATTTTTTATTTCCTTGCGACTCATTGCATGGACCAAAAGTTTCCACTTGCATGACATATCATATAGGATGAAGTTTTCTTCCCTTGTGATATATTGCAACTCCTCAGGCAACACACCACAGTGCATCAAAGTTTTGTTTCATGTGATACATAATGGAAAAAACATTAGTTTTAAAGTGGTATGCATAAAATAGACTTTAGGAGGGATTCATAAATACAAAGTTTTCAAAGATTAAAACATATTGCACCAAAACTTAAGAGAGGTGTGACATATGGCGTATTGCATCAAAACTCATGAGAGGTGCGACACGCGAAACACAATGCATGAAAAGTCTTAAGATGTGCAAAATGATGCACAAGACAAAATGGCACATGCAAAATTTAAAGAGGTGCGACACATTGTGCTACAAGATATTTTCTCCCCAATACATTGCATCCGAACCACATTCTCCCATGACAAAGCAAGTGCACATCCTTTCAAATTCCATAATAGGTTCCTAAACCAAAGTTCCAAGTGTGTGAATGAGGATCAAAGTTCTGAAGGTGGCAATACCATTCTCTATCAAAAGGAAAAACATAAGCTTTATGTGAATAATCCAAAATTTAAATAGGAAGTTGCCTCACCTTTAGATGTAAAAGGGACCTATTCAAAAATAAAAGGATATGATTAGTTTAAACAATTACGCAAAAGAAACTGTCGAACTTCTAAGGAGACAATTACGGAAAAAAAATTGTTCAACTTCTAAGTTACACAAAAGAAACTATTAAAACTGAAACTCCCACTTGGCCCCTAAGCAAAGAGAAGGCACTTATTTTGTAAACAATTATAAATGTTAGAAACTCTAAGGAGAATAAGTTTTTTTTTCTATTGGAGCTTTCATGTAATATTGCTAGAATTTTTAATGAGTAGAACCCACTTTTGGGCAAGCCATTTTTTGGAGAAATCTAATTCCTATATGTATCTGTTGTGGACTATTTCAATGCTTTTGTTGGGCACTAGAATTGTGTAAGAATGTATCTTACAATGTGGACTATCCTTATATTTAGTTGTTGCATTCTTATTTATGTTCTTTAGAATTGTTACTATTAGTCATGCTCAGACGCATGCATTTGCATCTTGAATTAGTCACATTTCTTTCTTTAGTTTAGAAATCATAAACGATGGATCAGGCCAAACTAGTAAACCCCAAAATTAGTAATGGTTGTCGGGCCAAAATCTGAATGAGTTCCCTATTCCAAATGGCGAAGAGTCTAATTGGGACTTCTCGCCAAGGGTAACCCCTACTATTGATGAAAGCCATTTTTGACCCATCAACATGTTGTATATCCCAAGGTCATAAAAATAAACTAATATTGGAAAATAAAGGATTAACATAGGCTCAGAATCAAGCATGAATATTTGTTGATGAAACCAGAAAAGCAGGAATAGGACAAAACAATTAAATTTGATCATTTCATTACCAATACAATGGGCATAGGAAAATGCCCTTGTTTAAAATACAAGGATTTACACATTACAACAAGATTGCATTGCATGATGCAAAGGAAACTTCAATGAAATAAAAAAAAATTGGCCTACTACATTTTTAATGCCACTTCTCACATCCATAATTTTTCATCTCCCCTGTACCAAATGCTATTTTTTTTGTCAACAACTTTTGAAAGTACTAATGTTACAACATTATACATCGTAACTAAATCTAGAAATGCCCTAGTTATAACTCAACTTTGGTGAATACCGAGGCAAGAGATCCTCTGCAGAATAAAGAACTTTATGGTACCAATATCCTTCCAATTGACTTAATTCAAATGAATTGATGACTCCATAGTCAAACTACATGTAACACATGTCAAGTTGAGTTGTTGCATCAAGAGGTGGGTTTTCCCAACACTCCTCATAGTTTTCTGGAATAAGCACTGTCACCAGGCCATCAAATGGTGAAAAATTACAATTTGGGTAGGAAGTTAAAATGGATGATGGTATATTTTGTCGATGTCCATGGTAGAAGGCTAAGAGGCAATGTGATGTAGACTACAAAACATCTATGAACATAGATTTGTATAAAATTGCAATGAAGGAAATGTTGATAGACAATATGAAATGCATGTTGGAATTAATGACGAGTGAAATTGTTTAGTTGAGAAGTAGTTACATAAAAAATGTGGTAATGAGAGGTAAGTTGAAGGCACAGTAACAAAAATGAAAATGGACTTGTTAGAGGAAAAACAATGGCAAAAATTTGGAATGGTGCAAGGCCTCTTCTTGCTTCTTTCATGTCACATGGGGATTTTCCTTCATTATTTTGTACTTTTCAAAGATAAATGCCAGGGAGATGTGAAGATCCTTAGAAGAGGGGACTCTAAATATTACAATGAGGGTTAGACCTTGTCATTTATCGATAACAATGTCAATTGTAACTTTGGTAATGTCATCCCTTGAGATTTACGTATTGTAATGTCCATGCCATTTTAAGTGGGATCTAAGTATGACTCCCCCCTTGTATAGGTGGAATTGGAACAAAAGTTCGACTGTTGGGATCCCATGGAGGGCCAATGTACTTATTGAATCTCACAACAAAAAATGTTGGTAGTTGTGGAGGTTTATGGTTTTCTTTGTAGAATATGGTAATAATTTGACTGAGCGATCCATTAACAAGGCCAAATGTTCTTTCTAGAATATGGTAATAATTTGACTGAGCGATCCATTAACAAGGCCAAATGCAACCCATAGGTTAGATGTTAACATCACTTTTTGGCCAAGGCAGAGAAAATGTTCATCTTCAAATGTAGAGGGAACATGGTTGTTGCTTTGCTCGACATTTTAGAGTGCTATTAGAATGTTTATGTTAGTCACCAATAAAAAAAAAATATTTCCTAAGGTCAGGGTTCTAAAATTAGCAAAGGTGCTAAATAGTTTGGAGGCATGAAAAATTGACAGGAAGATTAAAATGGCATAAAGCAATTAAGTTTGGTGAAGAAATTAATCAAGATTGGTCCAAAAATAACTTTGATCATGATCCATCAAAATTGACGGCCAGGAAGCATTACAGAGCTTGAAGTTGCGCGAGGGATAATTCTGAAGGGTGGTCCCGTAATCCAAACCACGGTTTCCATTGAGGATTATGTG
Source organism: Picea glauca (assembly GCA_000966675.3). Taxonomy (NCBI): domain Eukaryota; kingdom Viridiplantae; phylum Streptophyta; class Pinopsida; order Pinales; family Pinaceae; genus Picea; species Picea glauca. The sequence goes on along the minus strand of JZKD02S1604990.1, from coordinate 648,548 downwards.
TCAACGTTGGGTTGATTACGGAATGAAAATTGGGTTGTTCCAAAACCGCCAATCCACATCTCCGCAAAACCAAAAAGTATAAAGTGTCGATTTGACATTTTCATCTTTTATTATTTTCAAACACGAGAACCGTTGGAACACTGTCCCGACTGCCATTTTCTATTGCAACACAAATTTGCACCATTGCAATTTACTTCCAGGTATTTATCTCGTCTCCATGGATCCCATAGTATTTCTAGTAGAAGAGCAAGACCCTGAAGTAAATGAGGAATCCCTAATTGACAGAGATGCAGATGTATTTGATCTTGATATCACTATTTCCCCCATTTATGTGTCTCGAAGCAACTTGGTTGATGTAAAGGGAAACAATATTCCATTTTTAGATGCAGTCCAGGACTCCATTGTCCCATATGCTATCAAACTTTCTTTCCCATTTCCTGAATTCATAGGTTGGTGTGCTAAGAAATATTCCCATGCAGAAAGGGTAATTGTCAATGAACAGGGGTCTCAAGCCTTGTGTAGAATAGGCATTCTATCAGTTCAAGAGTCACTCGATATACCATAACTTTTTTCCATAAATTATGAGTCATTCAATGAAGAATAAATTATTAGGGTTACAGAGAATGTCTGCCAGAGCTTAAAAGCCAATTTCTACAACAAATCATCAAACCTGAACAAATGTTAGAGAGCCTGTCCTTACCAATGAGTATCAACATGATGGTCATTGAAGTTCAGTGGGTATGTTCCCTATTGAGTCAAGTCCTAGGTCCAGATAGTGATAAATATGTTGTTGAAGTCATGCTCGGTTTTATTTTGAATTTTTTCAAGTCAGAGTCTGGTCAATCAGTCCAAATTAATTTTGATGAATTCCTAGCTGACACCATTCACAAGAAACTAGTGAATTTCCACTCTTTGAGATATTTCAGATATTATACATATCTGTTAAAGGTTTTCTAGGCAAGAAACCATGAAGAAATCCCTGAAGCAACCTTTGTATCTATTGAATGTAAAAGAATTACTTCTCTCATATTCATCAATAAGGTCATGTTAAGAATCTATTCTCTGATTTTTAATGCAAGTTTACTCAGAGTTTTGGAGGACATGAAGATTCACCTGCAACCAAATCCAGAAAACAGAGTAGGAGTCTGGGTACCTTTTATGCATTCAACAATGATTTGGGTATATGGTTTTCATGAGTCTCCTTACTTTTTACTTGTTTTACTAACTCCCAAGATTTTCACTCTTGAGTTCATCAGACAAAGAATCATCTCTGAGATAGAGAACTTCATCAAATTGCACAGAGCCTCTAACATTAAATTCCCCTTTGTTATTGGTCCTTTTGTTGTTAAGTCCAGATCATGTTTATCATAGGTTAAGGAAAAACTCAAAGATTTTGGTTTTTCAAAAATACAAGGAAGAAAATATGATCCACATAAGATCATATCCAAGAGAAGATAGATGAATAAAAACACACCTTATGAACATGAGGATGTTGAAGGCTTGGGAAAATTAGCTAACTTGAAAGTGTGTATTGATGTGGAAGAACCTTTGTAGTGAGTACAAACACAACAAGCTCCTCAAGAAATGGTGAATAAAATTCCCAAATCCAGTTTGTACAACAAAAGAAGAATTACAGAGACTATGGATATTGATGTTGAACAAACTGCTAAAAAGAAGATGGAAATTATTCAGCCAAAGCATATTGTAGATTTGGAAGATGAAGGACCCATAGATCAAGTGAATTTGAACATTGTGGAAAGTGGTACTAGTATTGTAGAAATTGAGGAAATAAGTCAGCTTGAAAGTGAAGGCAGCTCAAGATTTTTTCACAATCAAAAATATTATTTTGATAAAGTACCTCATACAACCTATCAGTCTAGAGAAGACCTAGCAAAATAATATGCTGAAAAAAGAAATGTGGCTTTGGGTGAAATGAGGGATTTGTTTCTTGAAGTGGAAAAAGTTTCTCAACAAAAATCTTCTTTGTTCGTTGTGAGGGATACTGAAAATAAAAAAATTAATATTGAATTTGCAAAGGAGAGATCAAAGGGTTAAAGGAAAACATGGAGAAATTGGAGCAGGAAGTGCACACAAAGGACGAAGATAAAGGATCAAACTGCAAAAATATCCACAAATCCTAGATTTTGTGAACTGAAATTGTCTATTTTAAGTAGAATCGGTTCAAACCGAATAAAATAAAATTGTTGTATAAATATTGTATCTTTTGATGTATTTGGGGTTGGCAAAAGTATAAAGGACAACTTTGCATTGACCATTGTATACAATTTCTGAATTTGAAAGAATTGCTAGTGTTGGCACAGAGGCAGACCCAGGGTTCAACGCTTCAACAACACACCAAAAAACCCTAACTACTGGCCCTTTTCGGCAACACCTATGAAGAAGATGCAGTCTCACCCGAAGTAGCAATAGGGGGTTGTAGGACACATGTGTCTACAACAAGAGGAAATGCAAAGTGAATCCAGGACAACAACAAAAAACAATCTAGATATTCTTTACCACTATTCTTTTCACTTCGCGAGGCTATCTCTATCTCTTATCTTTAATCACAACAATGCAATAACAATATATCAGATGGAAAATAAAACATCAACCACAAATACAATAATTTATACGTGGTTCACCCTCTCCCTAGGGCTACGTCCACAGAAATGTGTTTCTTGATATATTAGATGGAAACATACAGTTCTATCTACACACTTAGCTGTAGATCTTTCTCTTCCCCCCTGCACACCCAGCAGTAGGGTTGATCTTCACACCCAACTGAAGATCCAAAATACAGATTCAATATTGCTCCCAATAACAATCAACAATGAACACCAACCAATATTTACCAATAGTGAACCAACCCTCTCGACTCTTCTAGACCTTTATTTATACATTACATGACCAAAGTCTAGGTGTCAAAACCCTAGGTGTCAAAACCTAGGTGCCAAAACCCTAGGTGCCAAAACCCTATGTCCCTTTGACCCACGTTTTAAGGGCTTCACCAACCTGTCCTTCCTTCTTTTTCGCGAGGTGCTCCAAAGCATCTATTGGTGTCTTTTTCTGATTGCTGAGTTGTCCCCGATCCATCTTCTTCGATGCTTTGTCTTCCTCGATCTTCTCTTCCAACAGATAGCTTTTCCTTTACTTCACTCCTTTTCTGCTTCTTTACCCAATTCGACCCTTACTCAGTTAATGTGCCTTCCGGGCAGTTCGTACTTCATCTTTCTTCTTCCTTAATCTTCACTTTCTTTCTTAATACATAACCAAGGGCCAACAGGCCCCCAACACTCACATGTGACTCGTCCTGAGTCACTACAAGGTTGAGCCTTCTATATCACTTCAACCGTAGATTGCGTGGAACATCATGTGCTTTCTACTCTGTCCCTCCCTATCGTGTGCAGACTGTCTTTTCTGTATCTGGTACCCAGTTTCAACTGCACCTAGTACAAAGCCTTCCTCTTTTTCTTTTATTGAGAGATGTGAGGCAGCTGGTTGTCATAATACAATTTCAACCAGCTCCCATTTACCAAACCTTCTTTCCATTCTCCATTAAGGGTCTTCAACTGCACAACTCCTCCTTCTGTAACATAGGCAACCTCAAATGCCCCAAGCCAATGTGTCCTGATTCCCTGGATGCTTCATGAACTTGCTGTCATACACAAGTACCAAATCTCCTTGCTTGAATGCCTTCCTCTTGATATGTCTGTCATGGTAAGCCTTTTCTCTTTCTTTTTGTACCTGTTGATGAAATCCTGCAATAAACTTGTCTTCCTCTAACTCTAGAAACTGTGCAAGCCTATCTTGAACAACGCCAGTGTCATCCATGCCTGTAAATGCTACGATTCTTAAACTACGAACCAAATATTCCATAGGTACCACTGCTTCCAAGCCATAAACTAACTTAAATGGGGTCTGCGTTGTTAATTTCTTGCAAGTAGTTCTATAAGCCCATAATACTGCTGGAATTCTTAAATCCCAATCATCTCTATTAACACTACAAATCTTAGTCAGCGTTGTCTCCAAGATCTTATTGAAAGCTTCAATTGTACCATTCTCCTGTGGGTGGTATGCAGTTCTCTTCTAATGGTGAACTTCAAATTCCTGAGTCAAGGCTTCAATAGTTTTGTTGATGAAGTGTGTGCCTTGATCACTCATAAGAATATTCATGCATCCAAATCTGGTTATTATATCCTCAAAGATGAATTGCGCAGTTGTGGCTGCACTATAGTCCTTAACTTCTCTTGCTTCTGCCCATCTGGTCAAATACTCTGTAGTAGTGATAATGTATCGAGCTCATGTGTGCCTTTCTGGTGGGTTAATAGGTCCCACAAAGTCAATAGCCCATTTCTCGAATACTTTTAATGTTACTTACGGTGCCAAAGGCATCTCATCCCATCTAGAGGGCTTCCCTACCCTTTGACATACATCACGGGCTCTGTAGTATTCCTTAGCATCCTTGTGTAAAGTAGGCCACCAGAGGCCAGCTCTGAGAACCTTCTGCGTTGTTGCTTTCCCTGCATAATGTCCTCCTGCAATGCCTTCATGTGCTTCTGCAAGAATCAATGGTATTTCTGACTCCACAACGCATCTCCTCAAGATCTCATCTGGTCCCATCTTATACAAGTGTCCAACTATGAGTTGAAAATCTATAGCGTGGACTACTAATTGTTTCTTCTGAATGACTGTATACTCACGAGGTTCCATTCCTGTGGACAGGAACTGAATTATCTCGGCACAATGATCATCGAATTTTCTGATGGCCAACAACAGTGCATCTGGTAGTGTATCCTCCAGACTGGTAGGTTCATCTCCATGTTCCAACCTGGATAAGTGGTCAGGTCCTTTATTCATTCTTCCTGGCTTGACCACAATCTCAAAGTCATACTCATGGAATAGTAGTATCCATTTTCATATTCTTCCCCCCAACACTGACTTGTTGACTAAGTAATTCAATGCAGAGTGATCAGTGAACATCTTAAAATGTCCTACCAGCAGATAGTGTCTAAACTTATGTAGCGCTATACCATAGCTAAGCCTTCTCTTTCAGTGGTAGTATAATTCCTTTCATCTGTAGAAAGTTTCCTGCTAGCAAAGGATATAGGGTGGTCAATGTCTCCTGCACCTGGCTGTGCCAAAACTGCTTCCAATGCAATGGATGAGGCATCGACATGAACATTGAACTCCTTACTCCAATCTAGAAAAACCAAGATTGGCGTAGTGACCATTTTCTGCTTTAGTGTGTCGAAGCTCTGCGGGAATTCTTTTGTCCATTGGAACTTACTATCTTTCTTTAATATCTTCTCCATGGGTGTTTTTATCTATGCATAACCCTTAATAAACTTTCTATAGTATCCAGTGTGCCCCAATGCAGTGTGCATCTGTCTAACTGAAGTGGGAGGAGGTAGATCAACAATGATGGAAATCTTGGAAGGATCCACCAACAACCCATGTTTACAAACAATGTTCCTTAGCAACACTTCAAAGGGTGAAAAGAAAATACATTTTTTCAAATTCAAGGCAATCTGACATTGCCTACACTTATCTAACATCAATCTCAAACATTCAATATGATTTTTCAATAGGCTAAAGACAATCCAATCATCAAAATATGCTTCCAAGAACTTGTGTGAAATGTCCTTAAATGCTTCAACCACCACCCTGGAAAAGATGGTTGGTGCATTTTTCAACCCAAAAGGCATCACAGTGTACTGAAAAGGCCCCCATTATGTTGCAAATGTAGTCTTATGTCAGTCTTCCTTAGCAATTCTGATCTGGTGATAACCTAAAAATCCATCTGTGAATGAGTAAACCTCTTGTCCTCCTACATTATCTAGAACTTCATCAGTAAAAGGTGTAGGAAATGGGTCATGTAGGCATTCATCATTCAGTTTCCTTAGATCTACACAGATTCTGATTTCTCCTGACTTCTTATCTTGGACCACCATAGGGCTAATCCATTCATATTCTTCAATAGGATCTATGATTCTTGCTTCCAACATTCTATACAATTCAATCCTAACTTTCTGCTTGTATTTTGGATTCAGTCGGTAAGGTCTTTGCTTGATAGGTCTTGCACCTGCTCTCAAGGGGATCTTCATTTCTCCCATGGGCCCTTTAATTCCCTTCATATCTGTGAACTTGGTTGGAAACAAGTCTTGATATTCATGTAATAGCTCTGTGATCTTGCTAATAGTAGCATCATCCCAATAGTCTCCAACGTTTTCCATCTTAGGTGCTTTCTCAGTTCCAATATTAACTTTCTTAAGTTTAATGGGCTTCCCAACAAAGGGTAATTCGATACATGGTTCTTCTACGTCTCGGTGTCCCTCAGTTTCTAAAATGTTTACATCCCTTGGGTCGTCATCCTCATCAACATTAATATTGTAGCAATCCTATAACTGCTGAAGAGGTGCAATCCATCCCTCTTCTTCTTGGGTAAAATGAAGGTTAGGTTCCTCTTCGAAGACCTTTTTTCTTACAATTTGTAAAGCCTGATCTACTGTAGGGTACTAACTCTCGAATAAAAACATAGCTATACAGTTTTGAGTTATTCCATACCAGTCTATAGTGATGAGGCACAGTTCTTCTTGAAGATACCATTTGATGGGTGTAGTATCCAAGGTGTTAATGAATTTATGCACCCATTGTTCTTTAGGAATGTTGCTCCATGCCTCCTCACAACTTCGCAGGACCGGACAACTCTGGCCTGTGTATTGAACTTCACATCCTTCTGCTTGGTTTGAAAAATGCATTGTCAATAAGGTGTGACATTGTACCTTCTCTACGATGTTCTTATTGTGTGTTCCCCACCATCTAGCTAGTGTTTCTTTTAAGGCTTCATCTAGTGCCAACATCATCTGTTGTACTGGTACAATTTTCTCAAATTCAGCTAGAAATGTCTCTAAATGATTCAAGCCGTCAAATGTAAGAATATTACTTACTTCTGTGCCAATCCAACGAACTGCTTTGGTCAATCTGACACATCTCTGCGTAGAGACTTCATACATTCTGTTCTTCCAATTTTCCAATGCTTCCCCTGAATCTGATTTACATGCACTTTCACTTCACCAACTTAGATTTCCATCTGCTGTGGGATTAGTATAATCCTGTTGTCTTGCTGTCAGTTTATAGATGTTCTCTAGCTCATATGCACGGTCTTCTTCCTTGATAGGTTCTATGTATCTGCGACCTTCATCGGGGTCCAGAGGTGCAATGACCTTAAGGACATTATCCTCGAATGCCATTATTCTCTTCTTTAGGTCAACAACAGTCAAATTGTTGAAATCCCAATCAATTCCTAACAACACAGGATAAGGACATCTGTCATCAACAATCTCAATTACTTCGAAGTCTGCAAACATCCTTACCCCATCGATGTCTACAGGGACTTGCTCTAGTCTTCCAAAGGGGCTCACCACCTGCTGATTAGCCATCCTGAGCCTGATAGGAGAGTAAATCAATCTAGGTTTTCCCATCAGTGCCCAATTCTGCTTCGTCATAACATTTACTTCTGATCCCAAGTCGAGGACCACATAGTCTACGTTGTAGTCTCCAATCTAAGCACTAAGGTGTAATTCCTTGTTTGTCCTCCTTTTCCTAGATACTTAATTCACAAGTCTACTCAACAGAGGATCTATTCTCCCAATTCCATACTGTCTTACTAGGTGTTGTAGCTCCTGCACAACTTTTTCATATTTAATCAAATTGATACATGCATATAAGAACTCCATGAGCTTGCTTACCTCTTTTCCTTGTCTCGCTAGGGTAGACTGATCAAATGCTAGTGGAATTTCACATTCCCTTACTTCTGGTTGTGCCTTAGATGAGGAAGCTTGTTCCCCTACAAATTATTTCCTTGCTTCTTCAAAAGTATGCCTCTCCCTCCTTGGATCAAACAACTGTGCCTTCTCTGCAGCTCTTTTGATCCCTGATCCTTCTGTATTCTTTTCTGGAGTCATTCTATCTTCTCTTGTAACAACGCCTCATCTAGTAATCACAACGACTCTAGGGTCCTCCCCACGAGGTTCAACTGATATTAGTTGTACTTGTTGTTTTCCTCCTTGTCTCTCTTGAAGTTTGGATAACAACACTGGACAATATTCAATTACATGATCAAACGAATTACAACAGTTACAAGTAGTGCAAGGGTTCTGAAATCTTTTGCCAAATGTTCTGGCTGTGCACAGTTATAGAAAATCATCTAACCTCGACCTCGACCCATGCCTCCTCCTCGTCCTCTTCATCTGAATTGTTATGAACATAAAATATACATAAATAGATATTCATAACATAATAATAGTTAATAAATAATAATTATTAATAATGAAAGGTCATGTCTCAAAGGACATGACTATTGGTAAAGGACACCCCTGCGTGGGTATATAAGCAGGCCCTCATTTCTCAATTGTAATCATCTCATTATATCTATCTTATATCTTATCTATTCATATTTTATATATTCATATATTATTTACAGTGCTACATGGGTTACTGTGTTATATCCCAAGTATTTTGGATAATTCTTGTGTGAGCGAACTTAATTAATAAACTGCCATTATTACATTTTACCACATCAAAGTTTTAGTAAAGAATTATTATTGATTCTATATAATTATCCATCGAAGGTCAAGCTGCAAAGAAAAATCGCCAAACATAATAAGCATTTGATAATATTTTAAATTTAATAAAAAGGCCGTAAGTTCCTTTTTAAATTTAATAAAGGGGCCCTAAGTTCCACTTGAAGATTGAAGGTATTAATTACTTGTGTTAAGCTATACAAGTAAATTAATGGGACATTGAAAAGTATACAGTACGACTGAAGTTCAAGCTATTCGTATAATCTCCAACAAAACTAAATGAAGGATATTTGAAGGCATATATATAAAGTGAAGATTAATTTTTTTTTTTAATTGAAGTCAAAGACAAAAAGTTATAATCTCCAACAAAACTGAATGAAGGATATTTGAAGGCATATATAAAAAGTAAAGATTAAAAATAATTTTTAATTCAAGTCAAAAGACAAAAAGTTGATTAGTGGGAAAAAATAAATTAAGTTATAAGGAAGTATTTAAAAAAATAATAATAATCTAAATTTTCTTTAAAAGAAAAAGGATATTATTTAAAAGCTAAAAAGATAAAGAATATTTTATTATATTCCAAGTTACTTTTAAAAAAAAATTAAAGGAGTATTACAAAAATTAGTAAAGGAAATTACATGGAAGTATAAGGAAAAGTTAAAAAGTCAATATAAATTTTATTATTTAGTGGAAGTACTTTTACTTTTTATTAAAAAAAAAAGAGTATCCAAGTTATTATATATATTATAAAGGAGTATATATAAAAAAAAAAAGGCCTTTTTGAAAATACATGAAAGCTCTTTTAATAAAATATTAAAGAGTTATTATTAAAAAAAGAAGAAGGTATTTTATCATTAAAGAATAAAAGATATATATATATATATAAAGTTTATATATATATATATATATATATATA
>JZKD02S1604990.1:595548-614368 GCA_000966675.3 Picea glauca | reverse complement strand
ATGCCAACATGCGCTTGATGAATTGAAAATCAAAGTATCCAAAGTTCATGTACTAAGAGGGCCTAATTGGACCCTCTTGTTCCACATTTCCACAGATGCATCGAACACCACTGTCGGAGTTGTTCTCCGACAACTAGAAGGATAGGAACCATATGCAATTTACTATGTCAATAAGAATCTCTCACCTACAGAATTGAACTATACGGTAACTGAGAAAGAGTTTCTTGTTGTTATTCATGCAATAAACAAGTTTAGACACTACATTAACGAATATCCTATAATATTACATATTGATCATGATTTTATTAAATATTTAATAAACAAACCAATCACCAATGGAGGGGTCACTAGATGGTTGATTTTATTGTAAGAATTTGATATTACCATTCTAGATAAACTAGGAAAAGATAATTTAGTAGTTGACTTTCTTTCTAGAATAATATCTAATGAGAATGAACCTCCAGTAGAAGAATGTTTTCTAAATGAACATCTCTTTGCAACGTCTACTAACTCATCTTGGTTTGTAGATATTGCTAAATTTTTTGCTGCAAGAAAACTATTGCATCATCTGATTCCAAAATAACGACAAAGTATAGTCGGGAATAATGAAAGAATTCCATGGATTGATGGTTGCCTCTTCTACATTGGGCTTTATTTGATTATCAGAAGATATGTACGAGAGGAAAAAATACACGAAATACTAAAATCCTATCATGATGGGCCATGTGAGGGCCATTTTGCAGATAAAAGGACTGGGTACAAGGTACTCCATCAGAGGTATTATTGGCCCACACTTTTTATAGATGCCAAAGAGTATGTGAAGAGGTGTGACAATTTTCAACGCATGGGTGGACTTGTACAAAATAGATGAAATTCCACTACAACCACAAATGGTGTTAGAACCTTTCAACAAATTAGACATTAATTTTGTGGGACCAAAAAATCCCTCTTCCTGTCAACACTCCTACATCCTCGTCTGCACAATCTATGTTACAAAATAGATGGAGGAAAAAGCACTTCCAACAACAACTGAAAAGGTAATAGTAGAGTTTATCCATGAAGAAATATTTGTAAGGTTCAAGATATCATGAGAGATAGTGGCTCGCGGAGGAACTCAATTCACATCATGACTTGTCAAAGATCTAATGGATAACTACAAGATCAAGCACAAAGTAACAACACCATATCACCCACATGAAAATTGAAAAGTGCAGGGGACTAATAAGATCCTAGAGGCCATCATCACTAAAACAATCAGATTACATCTTAGGGACTAGGATGATGTAGTCCTCGAAGCTTTATGGTCCTACATAATGACCTAGAGGACTACAATTGGATGCACACCTCATGAGTATATGGTAAAAGAGTACTACTACAGGATGCACACCTCATGAGTATATGGAAAAAGAGTACTACTTCCCACTGAGATATAAATCATGACACTTAGGAAAATGATACAACTTGGGTTGGACCTATCAGAGGCTAAAAAATAGATATTGATTCAAATTAATGAGTTGGATGAGCTATGAAAAGATGCCCTACACCGATCCACAATGAAACAACACCAAAGGGCTAGATGGAACGACAAGTTTATCAATAAAAAGAATTTCAAAGATAGATATTGGGCATTATTATTTGATTCTAGGTTCAAGGACTTCAAAGGAAAATTTTGCACTAGATGGCTCAGTCCATATGACATTGATATAGTATATGAAAATGGGGCCATCAAACTACATATCATAGATTAAGACAAAATTCCTCTAATGGCTAATGGACATAGAATTCACTTATATCACCAACCCCTATTAAAGGAATCCTTTTTAAGAAAGATTGTAAATGGATGGCTTGACAATGATCTGGAACTTGTTCAGGATGAACGAGTCCTGAATGGATAATATCCATTCTTTGTGCATTAAAAAAAGAAAAATAAAAAAGAATAAACAAGAAGGGCACTTCATGGTTTCATGATGGTTATGTCAAGATCCTTCTCAATAAATTATAAATAAAACCTTGATTCTTTTTTTTTAATAATCGTTTTTCATGATATGCATGGGAAAAATATGTTGTTGCAACTCCTGTTACCGCAACTTTCTTTGTTGTGATTCTGGTTGCTACAACTCTTGTTGTTGGAAATCCCATTGTCACAATTCTCTTTGTTGTGATTCATGCTGATGCAATTCCTTTTGTTGCAACTCTATTTTCCTTAACTACTCCCCTTGCTACAATTCCTTTTGATATAATTCATATTGTTGAAATATTTGTTGCTCAATCCCCCTTGTCATTTACCATTGCTACAATTCCACTTGCATCCCCACTTCATTTCCCCCACTTTTCAAAACCCTTTCTCCTCCCATTCCCTTTGCTTTCAGTCCACTAGCATCTTTCCCCCATTTTTCAAAACCTCAACCATATCATTGGATGTTGCAGCTTCGTTGCTACAAATCACATCGCTGCAACTCTTCTTGTAGCTTTATCCTATTTTTTCACTTTTTACCCATACCTTTCTCTCACACCAACAATGCTACAATTCTTGTCTACACCACTGAGCCACATCGTTAGTGTTGCATCTTCACTGCTACAACTCCCGTTGTTTCAACTTTACTTGTAGCTTCTACTTCGAAAACATTTTCATTCTTGCACTTCTAATCGATAGAACTAACAATGTTGATGCTGCAATTTTGGTTAGGACCTTTGATGTGATGTCGTTCTCCACTGCCGCAAATCCATCAACACTGTACTTGTACAACCACTCAAGGTAAGACCCAAAATGTACAAGTTCCAATAAGTATTTTCAATGAACAGTTTTAATGGCATGCGTCTATTATCATTCCTCCATAATTGCCACCTGATACCATTATTTCTATATTTGCCACCTTCCACTTTCATACCCACCACCAATCTTCCTACAATTCAAAATTCTCCACCTGATAACATGCATATCCCCTACAAACACGAACACTCAATGTTAGTATAAGGAAGGAACCATAGGAGGTTCATTCATATGCAGGGAGCCTACTAAGTCTTTATTACTTGAGACCTACAACAATATCAAACATATTCTAGAACAAGATGGTTGGATGGAATACGTGCTAAGTCTATAAGGATACAACGATGAGGTTTCTCTAGAGTTCACCTTGAATTATAGATCCAAACACTCCACGATAGTCGATGCCCAGATAAGAGTCACTGAAGAAACACTGGAAAAATTCATTGGCCTACCAAGGACATGCGCGAGATGGTATACAAGAATAAGTTCACAGGGTGAAGTTCTGAAGCAATTTCTTGAGCCTAGAGAGGCTTTAGTGAATAAAGGTACAAGCTTTGAACACCGATATTTGCCACACCCTTGGGAAGATGTGGCTATTTTGTGCAGTGATACTTCACTTGAAAAGGTCATTGTGGAGTTGTATATGTTCAACATATTCGACTGCTCAACCATCTACACAACAAGCGACCAATTAACATGCAATACTTTTTTTTTGGACGCTGCAGACTATGGAAGCACTCGTCTAACAAGAAAAAAACCCCAGAGAGGCCATATCACACCATGACCTTATCAAGCTCTTAGTGGAGCATGAACTACACAAGGAAGACAACACCTAGACCAACATCATTTGACCACCTGTTATACTCATATAGAGTGAAGTGGTTGCACTTCAGGCAACCCAAGAGAAAATACCTTCACTTCTAGCACTAGAAGGGGCCATGGCCGCAATTCCTATGCAAGGAACTAATACCATGGATATAGTGAGTCTAGATACTACAACTCCTCCACAAAGGAACATCACCATGCATGCATCAAGCACAACTATTATGACTCCTCCACCAAATAAATCTAGAAGGTCAACCAAGAAAATGGGCCAACCTACTGCAAATCCGATGAAAGAAAACCATGACAACAACATTGAGGTAATTGTTGAAATATTGTAACTGCAAAGAATATTCTACTTGTTATTGAGTTATTATCTTATAGATCAATCCCTTTTGTGGATTGATCATGTCGGGACTTATGTATGACCAAATCCCCTTTTGTGGATTGATCAAACCCTAATTAAATGATGTTAATTAAGAAGTTGGTCCCTAGGGCTAATTAAAGTGGTTTTAGCCACCAATTGAATAAGTGGACCTAGATTGGTGAAGATACACAACCCTAGGACCTATAATCTAGTATAAATAAGAGAGGATGATGCTTCATTCCGTCACTCACTCAAGTCACTCATCTAGTGCACAAGTTTGAAGGAAGTTGCAGTTGTCGGAAGAAGAAGAGAGAAAGGTGCATTGCTCAGTGTTGGATATTCGCTTGTGTTTGGTATTTTATCTTGGCATTGTATTAGCTATCTATATTAAGGAAGTTTTTGCTGAGTTTTATCCCCCATGAGGGTTTGACAGGATAAATTTTGTGTACCTTGTGATTGTGTATCTTTCATTGATCTTGCTTATGCTATTATTATTTAGTAAATTGAAAAGAACTTAATATCAACTCTAAATTTAACATGGTATCAGAGCTTGACTGAATAGAGAACCTTTCACTGGGTAACCAAAAACGTCACTATTGTCATACAAAAAAATTAGGGCTTTTTTTTGGAAGATAATATCAACCTAAAAACCATCTAGGGAAGTGCACCCTAGCCTAGCAAACTCATTGTCACCTTGAGTGCACCTTTTCAGTGGCCAGAGCCTCCAGAAAGTGAAACCCTAGTTTTTGGCTGGTACCAGAAAACCAGAAAACCAGGAAACCAGATTCAGTGCCAGAAGTACTAGTCCAGAATGGCACAGGTCAAGTTTTAAGGGGTAAAACTTGAAATTTTTGAAATCAGACTACTCTCGCGTACTCGCCTCAGCCCAACGCATCTAGTCCCTGGATCAAAATTCCAAAATTTGAAAGTTTAAAAAGTAGGGTTTCCTCATAAAACCCTAAGTTGATGTTGCAGTTGTAGTATCCGTTGTAGTTGTAGTTCCAGTTCCTTCATGTCAGTGGCAACAACGGTTGTGGTTCCAACACTAGCTGCATCACCAGTTGTAGTGAAAGTTTTTGTGAAGTGTTGGGACTGTTGTGTTATTGTCCTAGTGCACCTTACCCTAGTAAGATACTAGCAGAGGTATGTACTTACATGTGTTTAAAATTCATTATTATTATAAAGGGTACTTTCAAGAGAAGGGATCTTTTTTCATTGATCCAGAAGGATCTAAGATCCAACACATTTAGAGGAATAATGCACCTTGGGTTTGATAATTTTATATGTATCTATTCGTTATGAAATTATATTGACATCTAGGTTGTATGTTGAAATTATGAACATCATACTAACCCTTGTTCAAATAAAATACAAGTTATTAGATTGAGATTAGAGTTTATTCTCTAACTTAGACTTCCGCCAAGATAGCATATTGTCTTAGTACAGAGGAGAGGTTGAATAAATCACTTGTCATCTTGAGTGAAGGAGACTTGAAAGAAAATCAGCACACTCATTCTTGAGGACAAGACTCTAGGTTCTAGGTTTGATTGATTAAGTTGATAAGATTCAAAGTTGCACATGACAAGTTGATAACTACCTCATTACAAGTAAACACCATAGTTGAGGTAGCAATCTTTGAAAAGTATTATACTTGGTATCATGTGAGCACATTAAGATTAATTCTTATTGTAATAATTTACTAGATACAACTAACATATCCTCCAGGAGAAATATCTTGTGTTGGTTCCAAGTTACCATGGAGGAACATTTGATCACAACACTAGAAGAGTGTGATCTCATTTCACAATGTATTTCTTAATTTTGATGTTTTTTTCAGGTAGGTCACAAGTAATAGCTCTAAAGGAGCTATTGTGATGATTGTTCTCACTGTTGTTTTATTATTATAAAGAGTATTATTCTTATTTGTTGTTGATATTGTTCCGGGAAGGTCACAGGTGATAACTTTGATGAAGCCATAGTGAAGGTTCCAAAAGGCAACAAATTAGATGAGACATGAAGAAGACTATGTACATGACCATATACATTCATGTACCAAAGAAGATGAAGAAGTAGCTATTTTTTGAGATCCAGAGTATCTCATATGGAGATTGATTGTAAGGAGAATAAGGCTCCAAAGATGATTGAACATTAGAACAAGAACTCACAGTAGAATTGTTCAAAGGATAAGGAAGCCACCTTGACAAGAAGCATAATTCACTTTAAGACTGACTCAATTTTTCATATTAAGACTTGGTATTCAACACCAACTATATCTTGTAGAGACTATGAAGTATTTGTAGACTCAAAATAAATCAAGAACATAGTGAACTTGATCTCATAGAGGATCAAATGGGAATATTCCCTTGTTTTAGTGACAGAGAAGGAATCCAGTCAGAAAGACTGGGATATGGATTTTGCCGTGAGACTAGAAGAGAAGTCAGTGTTTACTTCCAAGATTGATCTAACATATCAAGAATGTTGCATATGTACAAAGAATAAATTGTGTCAAGAGGATTCTCCCAACAAGAGGGAGAATACTATGACGAGACACTTACTCTAGTAATTGAAGAAACATTTCTAGTATTCATGAAGACAACCATAACAATATGAGATTCAAGGGGAGCAATCCCTATATTTGATATTGAGTTATCTCCAGTGCCAATTGGTGTAGTACATTAGTTGGGTCATGAAGACATGACTACAATAGTAGATAGAGTTTCCTCCATGAAAGAAGAAGAGCTACGTTCAGTATCAATTATTGAACCACTCCTAGTTTAGATGAAGTTGTTGGCACGATGAAGTAGAGGAATTGCTCTCATATTTCAGCAGTCACAGTGATAATGGAGAAACCATTCTCAAGTTATGAGAAAATGCAGATGCAGAGTCCCAGTTGCAGAGAGAGTAGAGGACATACTCTCATGTAGTGAGACAAATAGTTCTTTACAAAAAGCACATAGATCTAGCAGATGATTGTGCATGTTAAGTTGGAGTTGAAGCAAGTGTACTAGGATGGTACAATGTGATGTGAAAATTTTAATTTGAGGATTGAATATATAAATACTCATGTCTATAGGTTGAAGGAAGCTTTGTACATGTTGAAGCAAGATCCTAGAGCTTGATATGGCAGAATTGACAGTTTTCTGACCAGCTTGGGATTTACCAAGAGTAAAGTTGATTCTAACCTTTACTTCAAGGTTATGAATGATGAGCCAATGATGTTTCTACTATATTAGATGACGTATTCTTGAAATATGAATGAAATCTCATCACATATTGCAAGAAGAAGCTCGCTGTACAGTTTGAGATGAAAGACCTGATGCATTATTTCTTAGGTCTTGAAGTTTGGCAGAGCCCAGAGAATATCTTCCTTAACCAAGGGAAGTATGCAGTTGAAATACTGAAAATATTTGACATGTTGTAATGTAAATCCGTGAACACACCCATGGAAACTAAGTCGAAGCTCTTGGTTGATACTTCGTCAGAAATTGTTGATGCTACACTGTACAGATAGATCATTGGATCGTTGATGTATCTGACGAATACCAGGCCAGATATATGTTTTGTTGTGAAACCTTGAGTCAGTATCTAGTAGAGCACACACATGTTCACCTTGTTGCTGCAAAACATGTGATGAGATACATTAAGGGTATGTTGGAATTTGGTCTCAGTGATAATGGAGATCATGACTTTAGACTGATTGGTTATACTGATTCAAATTTAGCATGAAATGTTTCTGAAAGAAATAACACTTGAGGATGTTGTTTCAATCTGGGGTCAGCCATGACTTCATGGCATAGTATTTCTCTCAACAAGGAAGAATCAGAATACATTGCTGCATGTTCCACCAGTTGTGAATCCATATGGCTACAAAATTTATTGACATGTCTATTTGATCTGGAGATGGAAGCAACTGTGATTCTATGTGATAACCAAATATGCATAAAGATGACAAAGAAGCATGTGTTCCATGACAAGTCGAAGCACATAGAAATATGGTATCACTACATTCGTGATATGGTGCAGAGAGGAGCCATAAAGCTCCAATATGTTGGCACATATGAGAAGGTTGAAAATGTGTTAACCAAGCTCCTGTCTCGTATAAATTTTGAGCACTATCGAGACAAGCTTGGTTACATAGTCCGAAAGTACCTCCCTCAAAAGGGGGAGTGATGCTGATGATACTATGGTATCCTAGCCAATAACAGGTAGCTCAATTAGTGTTTTATACCCTAGGGCACTGATCATCCCTGGATAGATCCCGAAGGTCCTGTAAGGATGGTCTTTCATAGTAGTTGTGCATGTATATGCTAGCTATGGTCAATAGTGGTAGCTCTGTTAGGATTTTATAATCCTAGGGAATCTTATGATTCCTAGGAAGATCCTGAATGTTCACCAAGGACAGACTTCCAGAGTACCATGTGGTAGCTCCCTTAGGATTTTACATCCTAGGATATATTATGATTCCTGGGCAGCTCCTTAGGGATTGTCAAAGTACCACAATTTTTTTTAACGCATGCCTCATTTTGTTTCCCCATGATGATGATGTTGTTTGTCCAGCCTTCGTGCTGTGATGATGTTGTTTCTCTAGCCTTCGTGTTGTGATGTTGTTGTTGATCCAACCTTTGTGTTGTGATGATGATGTTTTTGTTGATGTTGTATCATCCTCATGATATTATTGATGATGATGATGTATTAGTGTTATACTAATTGATGTTGATTCAAATGATGATGATGAAATTCCAGCTCCTTGCAGTGGATAATGATATTAATGATGAGAAAAACTTCTGATGATTTATAGATATGCTAGTTAGTGTTCCAGATGATGTTGATGTTACTTCCCTATCTCTCTCCTAATGATGTTGTAGAATACCCTTCTTGTTAAGAGGGAGTGTTGAAATATTGTAACTGCGAACAATATTCTACTTATTATTGAGTTATTATCTTATATATCAATCCCCTTTTGTGGATTGATCATGTTGGGACTTATGTATGACCAAATCCCCTTTTGTGGATTGGTCAAACCCTAATTAAATGATGTTAATTGAGAAGTTGGCCCCTAGGGATAATTAAATTGGTTTTAGCCACTAATTGAAGAAGTCGAATTATATTGGTGAAGAGACACAAGCCTAGCGCCTATCAACTAGTATAAATAAGAGAGGATGATGCCTCATTCCATCACTTACTCAAGTCACTCATCTAGTGCACAAGTTTGAAGGAAGTTGCAGTTGTTGGAAGAAGAAGAGAGAGAGGTGCATTTCTCAATGTTGGATATTCTCTTGTGTCTGGTCTTTTATCTTGGCATTGTATTGGCTATCTATGTTAAGGAAGTTTTTGTTGGGTTTTCTCCCCCATGAAAATTTCCCAGGATAAATGTTGTGTACCTTGTGATTGTGTATCTTTCAGTGATCCTGCTTATGCTATTATTGTCTAGTAAATTGAAAAGAACTTAATATAAGCTCTAAATTTAATAGTAACTACCACCAAACCCCCTAAAAAGAGAACTAGAGGAGTGCCAACAGAATAAGACACCAATGAAAAGAAGGAGGAAACAAAGGAAGTATAACCTTTTCTTTCCACTCAAGAACCAACAAAGGGTAACAACTTAGAATCTGACGAGGCCTTGATTGACACATAAGAACCAGACCAAGGAACTCTTGGAGAAGGACTTACCGCTCTCCCAGAATCATATTTAGATGAATAAGAGTTAGAAAGGGAAGCTCCCACTGACCCACCAAAAATAGTGAGGAACTCATCTGGAGAACAAATTGAACATGAGGTAAAGGGTACAACACAAAAAGAGGAACATAAGATAGAGGTTTCTGATGTTCATCCAGAACTGGAAGAAATAAATAATCAAGACCACTCTACCAAGGCACAAGAATTACATGAAGAGGCTCCTCCAGTCACTCAAGATACAATAGAGAACATTCCCTAGGTACACTCTCCCAAGCCTCAAGAGTCATATTTAGAGAATCCTGAGCAATTTGGAAATACATAAAAATAATTAGAAGTTCTCATTGATATAAAAATACGCATAATTGAGGAAACATATGCTCATGAGAAAAAACAAGAATCAATGCCTCTTGTTGAATCAACAAGAGACACTCTTGATGAAACAATAGTCAATCTAGAGGAGAATGAAAAATCAGAACTAGAGGCACCTACTGTTATGCAAGAACTAGTAGGAGGTTATCTTGGGGAATGGCCCACCCACTCATAGGATTCAGAAAAGGATGGACATGAGGAAAAAGATTTTGATGGTTCAACATGAAACACTTGTGGAGATGACTCGTCTCATGCACAAGAAACACAAATAGAGGTTGCTACTCCAGAACACAAAAATACTACCATATGGGTAAGAATCCCACACTCTCTACCTATTTATGCATCTTTGGTGAGGCATAACAGGATGTTAAGAATGAAAAATTGGAAGCTGCAGATTAATTTAAAAATGCTCAAAGATGAGCTTGAGGAATAAAGGTCACTTGATAAATCAGGTTACCCTGCAACAAGTCCTCTTGTTGCAGGGGAATCCTTCACCAGTTCACAAGAAACATCTCAACTCACAGAAACAAAGGAAGTACCTATCTAGGCTACACATTTTGTGTCAGTTGATAAGGCCACTCAATGATCCAAATTTATGAGAGGAACAAAATGAAACCACATATTTATAATATGAACACAGAGACATAGTGAACAATAATAGAGATATAGTAAAACTTGACTTCTATTAAATAATAAATATGCTGAAAACTGTAAAATGCAGACTAAAACAAGATTGCTAGAATGGTAGCAAATTATCTCTAAGAAGAGATGCGAGGGCTACACTCATTCACAAGAAGATCAGTACAATGAGGCTTTGAAGGCCCTTTTACAATAAACATGAGTTACACATCAAAATTCCTCACTTCAACAATGTCACATTTTCATTGTCACAAGTGTTGTAAGTGTCACATTTACTTTTACTAAGTGTCACATCTCAAATGAAATGATGAAAACACTTGATACAACCCCTAAAACATGTTAGAAGAAGAAGCCCCATCATCTAACAGTCGGAACAAGTGTTTTTACTAGGGAATTACTCATCTTGGTAACTTTTTGAAAGATCAACGCTCCCCTTTTCATACACATGGAGTGTTAGCGCTCCTTGTCCATATCAGGGGGAGCGTTGCAACGCTCTACTTCCCATTTTAAGGGAGTGTTGAGTTGGTTGAGGAAATATTGAAGGAAATCCCACTTTCCTATAAAGACAACTATGGATGGATTGGGTTAGTTTGGCTCAAATCTAACTCCAGGGATGCATCTAAGGAAGATATCACAACTGTTGGAGCCATATCCTCAAATAATTCCAAATATATCCAAGGTAGTGGAGCCTCTCAAGTCCTATAAATGGAGGCATTCCCATGGTGAAAAGGAGGAAAAAATCAGCAAAGCATTGTTATTTTGATTGTGGATCTTTTGAGTAAGGGTTGGACGAGGAGGTCTTGGAGACGCTGCTGCAACATCATTGTAAGTTTCCTTTTGAAGTTATCATCTAATATACTTGGCCTATTTCCTTCAAGTATGTGGTTTCATGTGCTTTTCTATGTTTGATTTGATTTGCATAGATGAATTTGTTTTGCCTAATCCATTAGAGTAGAATGAAGTCGTTTGTTTCTTATTGTTCATTTCAGGTATTGATTTGCGCTAGGAATTGGATCAAGCTTGAGGATAGGAGAAGCTATGACAAACATCATAAACATAGTACATGCTACTTAACCTTATCCTCTCTTTTTTGATAAGAAAAATGAGTTTATAGGAATGATAATGTCCAAATGATTGTTTCTGTCTTGGTATAGGGGTTAGAAATCTAAGGGAAAGTTCATTTGTCCATAGGAGAATATTTTTGTAATAGAAATTGGTGACTCCACTAGGGAAGAAATTTTAGTTTCTTCTTCCATTTGTTCATCCAAGACTTTTTCCTATCCTTAGATCATATCTGTTGATTTGATCTAAATTTTTCATCTCTTTTGTCTTTGCTAGTTTTCTAATAGAGCCTCTTACTGAATTTTCCTGAGTTATTGAGATTTTTGAGCTTTTTCTCAAACTTTCCTAAGAATTAGCACTCCCCTATAGTTCAATTCAGAACGTATTTCCTTTATCAGCGCTCTCCAAAATACTTTCAGGGAGTGTTGCAACGCTCTGGTGTCTTGGTTACCAGAGCACCGATTTTCCCTTCTTTGGAAAATTTCAGGGTTTGTTGCTTGATGGGTATAGTCTTTGGATATTATTCTCTAACTCAGAACTTATTATGTCTGATATTGGCCTCTATTTGACTAAAACTTGTTGTCCTTCATTATTTTTAGTCTTTATTGAGTTTGTGTTGTCTTTCTTGATTGCAAAATCGACCTTTCTCTCTCAAATTTGGTTCCTTTTTGCCACTCTTCTCGATCATCTGATTGATTAGAGGATTTCACAGGGAATATTATCGATCACAGGTCTATTAATTTCTTTATCTTTGATACCTTACTCAATTCTTGAAGACTATAAAGTATGACTTTTGATTTCTTAGTGTTTTTCTTTGAGTGAACAATTTGGTATTTGTTTTTATTTCGGTCTCTTATTTAATGCTGAGAGTGTCTTTGTTTGTGTGTTCTTTTGCTTCTTACTTTTTCCAATCATCATAGTGATTTTTTTTCATTATTAGTGAAAGAATGAAGAATTTGACAAACATCATAGTTTGTATCCACAATCAAACAAAGAAGTATTTATATGCATTGGTTTTGGATATTTAAAAGTTTTCTTTATAATTTGGCAATTGTCTGAATTCTTGTTTGGTAATGAAATAGCATAAAATTTTGCATTCTTGAGTGTTTGTTAGTGATAAGAATAAAATAAAATCTTCTCCTTCCCGTAGCTAGAAGTTCATTGAAAATAAAATTTACATATCATTCTTTTTACCTTCTTGTGGAGTTGAGTCTCAAACATCATCAATTTCACTATCATTCACCCGTGCGTAACAAATAGCCACAAAAACAAGCGCTAATTAAAATGAAACGAGAAAAAATTATTTATTAAGATCTTTACACCAACAATAGACTAAGACTAGAGCTTTGGAATAGGATGTGAGAATAATTCTCCAAAGCATTTAAGACAAACTAATAATCTTGTGATAGGGAGAGCAATCCAACCTTCATATAAGCATAGCTGGGATCCCCCTCTCACACAGGGGTACATGAGGTCACATGCGGAAGAGAAACAAACATTATCCCTCCGAGGCTTAACCAATCATAGCAGTACGATTCTATATTGGGGGTTATTCTTGAGAATCAACTGTTTTCATTTGGTCTCAGAGCTTCATGAATTTCGAATCCATTCGAGGTCCTCTATAGTTTACTAGTCCAATTGTCCTAAGTTCCCTTGAAGAATTTCAGACTTTATATCATGCCCATACGTTCGGACCCGACTGTCGACTGTACCCACCCAAAGGCTGACTGTGAGTTGGTATCCTTAGTGGACACAATTTTTAGGGTCCTTACATGGGGTGACGGTGAAGGGAAGTCTTCGTTGTACCTGGAACAAAAATTGGTCAAACTCATTTGGGATCCTTGGAGGGTAACTCACAGGTAAAACCATGAGGGAACTTTCACCAAGACGTAAGTCTATTAAGCAGGTCGCCAATGTAACCGATCCACCTTCTCAAATCCTATCCCCTTATCACTTTGTTCATGTGATGTTGGATTTCATCACCAACCAATGCGTTCATTGAGAGAAGTTATTGTTTTTCTTGTTGGTTTTCTAGATTTTTTTAGTGAATGTTGTTTGTTTACTTTATTTTTCCTTAAAATTGGTACCCTGGCTAATAAATTTCTTCATAGATCACATAGGATGCAAGAGTTTCCTCTAGATGGATACGAACCCATACCTCCTAACTCACCTGAAGACACTTACTGTGAAGAGGTCAAAAACTTTTTGGACGCTGGGAGTGCCACTACTCCTTTGATAAAAAATACCGAGGGAGATTTAGTAGTAGTTCAGGAAGGTCCTACCCCTCCTGCAAACCTAACTTTGAAAATCTCTCACGGTCCACTCCTTATTCGAGTGGACTCCTCAGTAAACATCATAGTTGAATATCATCCTAGGCTACCATGAAGGCCATATGATCAACTAGATATGGAACCACGACAACCAAATTTCAATGAAGAATACACTACCTTTGTCCGCTCTACTAAAATGGTAGATCCACAACAAATTCATGTTCTTCCTATATGGCATAATCCATCAGGTCGAGATATTTATGAAAAAATTAATTTTGGCTGACCACTCTTTGACCCTCCACATACATATTCCACCACTGGAATGGATGCAGGACCATCAGATCAGCTCGTTGACCATCTTGTCGGACAAACAATCAATACTGCTACCACTTTAGGACAAGTAACGAGTGAAACAAGAGCTATGTTACCTATTCATTTGCAAAGTACCATAAACGTTACACCTACCACCCCTCTTTGAGAAACAACCTCATATACACCACCAAAATCCCATTGGGACACCTTCACATCAAAGAATGAAAAACCCTTGCATACAACAAAACCCGACTGTGGGACAAATCCCTATTGGGGGGAAATCCTTTGTTAGTGGAAAATTTTTGACTAAGGGGAAACCCTCTTTTAGTAGACAAATACATGTTGGGGGGAAACCCTCGTTGAGTGGAAAAATACCTATTGGGGGACAAATTTCCTTTAGTTGAAAAATCCTAGCTGGGGGCAACCCCATTTTAGTGGAAAAATCTCAATTGCTATCCAACCTATGCCAGGGGGATAATTTAAACCTCCATTTATTGGAAACCCACAAGAGTCATGGGGACCACCCCAGGGAGGAATTTTTCATCAACCACATTAGGAAGGATTCTCAAATCCCAACCCACAGGGAGGAAACCTAAATCCCAATCCTTCTGGACTATATTATAGACAACCCTTCCTAGGTGTCCCGAATCCCACTTGGGGTCCTCAAGGTTAGCCATCCTTTTCTCCCCAAGGGAAAATGACTTACCCTCCTTAGGGGAAACCTGGTTACTCGCCTCAAGGTCAAGATAACTATCCTCCCATGGGTTACACTATTTATCCTCCCAGGGCCAATTGGGTTTTCCTTCCCCTTTTATGCAAATTCCTCAACAAATGAATCCCACTTTCACTGGTCAAAATCCACAACATAAGCATATGGGAGGACCTGTTGGATACAACTATCCACCACAACCAGTTTATTATCCTACTGGTGTTCCTATGCCACACCAATATCATCCTCAAGCCAATTGACAGTTACCGTTCTTAGCCACTTTAGATCTACCAGATCCGACGAGATTAACAAACGATCAAATATTACACTCCCCTTCTTGGCCAGTCATTCGAACCAAATTACCTTATGATATTCCAAATTTTGACGAAAAACCTAGATAATACCCTAATAATCACGTCATGAGGTTTCATATTTGGTGTTCATCAAACTCACTAATGGATGACTCTATCCGTTTACATATTTTTCAACGTACACTTACGATTTTAACGGCTAAATGGTACATTGAGCTACAACGCAAAACTTTTCAAGATTTAATTCACTTTCCATGTCTTTCCTCACCCACTTCTAATTTCCTATCAGATACGAAACCAACACAGAACTCTTGACCTCCCTCCGTCATACTATCTTCATACATATTTCTTATCATATTCATGAATGGATATGACGGCGACGATTGATCAAAGAAACCATCCTCGACAATTATTAGTGGAGTGGTTCACAAAATATCTATTACCTCCCATTGCTCACGATGTCTCCATGGGTGGTGTATTCATAGAAGAGAAAACCATTTCTCATGCCCAGTATTTGGATCTGGTTTATTCTCAATCTGTTACTTTTTATGAATTGATCCCAAACGCTCCCCGCACATCAACCGATCCATCAAAACCATCCTCCACCGCTCATTCAGATGGATTTATCAATTCCGTCAAAACCCAGTCTAGTTCACAATCAACTGGCACAACCAATCATTCAATAACTACCTCGACTACCATGCATAATCCACTCTCATCAAATTCCACCCCTACTCAAGTATCCGAAGTGAATGCATTCCAATCTACTTCACCACAACAATCAAGGGGAAAAAAGAAAAAAAAAGAATTAACCATAGAAAAATAATAATCAAACTGAAAATACAAAAACACAAGAACAACCACCTGATACTGAAAATCAATCACAACACAAACTAAAATTTCCATGTCTCATATGTGTTGAAGATTACTACACACGATACTATCCCCATCAGGAGGAAGTCTCTAAAGTATTTAAAGGAAATCCTCAACCCGTTGTATTGACACATCCTTTTCCACAACAACAGTCACTCATTGCACAAAATCCTACACCTCTGCAAGGAGGAAACCCAAGTCATCCTCCTAACGAGGATGCTTCATCGAGTGCACACATTTACATGTTCGATGGTGTATATTTGACCAATCGCACTACGACATATGTCACACCACCAGGTAAACCCGATAAGGAAAATGTAACTAATGGAACTGCACCTGATCCACCTTCCACTTTAGTTACTCCTTCGTATAGACCTCCAAGATTGAGAGACTGCATTTTGACTCTATATTGTGTCCACCCAAGAGCATAATAAAAAATTTGACCTTTAATCCTAGCTCTCGTGCTTCCCAAAACTACAACATTGTTGAAGATTTGGCCCAAGCACCTTGTGCCATGTCAGTTCTTGAATTTATACAAGACTGCCCTAGCCAATGTAGAACTCTTTTGGAAGCCATCGAAGCTATAGATCTCGAGTCATCCAATAATATCACATTCAATCTAGATAATTTTAAATCATGACTCTCTCACCAACTTGCTTTCCAAATTGATGTCCTTGTCCATAATCAACATATTGATCGCATGATATTGGATGAGGGAGCATCAACATGTTTCATGTCCTTAGCTTGATGGAAAGGCCTTAAATCACCTAGTCTTAATCAATCTCCTACCATGTTAAAAGTATTTGATGGAAGATGTTTCCAACCTCATGGATTGTTACAATCCTTAGCCATTCAATTGGGGGAATTTTTTTTTCCGCTGATGTAGAAGTATTCGATGCTCCCCTCGAATATAACTTGTTTCTATGAATAAGTTGGTTCTATGCTATGACTATTGTCACTTCATTGGTCTTTCGATGTGTCCAATTTCCTCATCAAGTTAAAATTGTGACCATCGATCAGTTAGATAACTGCACCCCTGATGTTCACACTCAAACAACCAACAATATTCCATTTATGGGGGATTCAAATATTACTTATGAAAGTGTAGGGGTAGGTCTACTAAAAGACTCTTTGATCATGGGCACTTTCCCCACACCTCTTCCTCCAACTACGCAATATATTGCAATGATTAATATGATTTCAACTATGGTACATTAGTCCCTCGGATCATCTGATCCATGGATCGTACCTAGTCCCTGAGAATTCAATTCAGTAGGTGACACTATGCCACTTAGTCCTGCAGAGGCCGAGTACAACACCATTCAGTCTGCCTCTCCTTCACCTGACGACCAACATCTGCTAGCATCTACTTCCTATTCACTACCATCTTGGTTAGATTCCCTATCCTCCACTTTCAATTACATCCTACATATTTTTCCATACGATGAATCCATCATGGAAATGATTAGTATCGAGGAGGCACCATGGGATGACAACCACCATCGTTCATCCTTTCTTCCCATTTTGGATGAAATTGATAAATATATTTCATCTATATTTCCCACAAATATATTCAACACTCCCCAATCTCTGATACTCACTTAGGATACAATCTCTGAGGGGAATTTGGGAAACACATCTTAGACAATCAGTGTTGACATATCCACAAAAGAAGGTATTGTGGAAAACATACAACTAGGTGCCAGTTGTTCAACTGAAGAGATTGAAACTTACATCGCCTTGTTTGAAAAGATTTGCGACATCTTTTCTTGGAGCTATGATGAAATTCTAGGGATCAATCCTTCAATCGTTGTGCATGAAATCAAAACTTACCCTGGAGTCAAACCTATGAGACAGAAGCTTTGCTTGATTCATCCGAAGAAAACTGTAGAAATCAAGGCAGAAGTCGAAAATTTATTAAAGTCTGGTTTTATTTATCTCGTACCTCTGACTGAATGGGTTTCCAACATCATTCTGGTCACCAAGAAATGAGGGATAATTTGTGTTTTTGTCGATTATAGGGATCTAAATAAGGCTTGTCTGAAGGACAATTACCCTACACGCTTTATCAACCAAATTATCGATAATTGCACCAGAAGTGTCATTTCTCTTTTATGGATGGATTTTTTGGATATAACCAAATCGATATTTTACCTACTGATCAACACAAAACAACTTTCATCTTCCCATGAGGGACTTACGCCTATCAAAAATTACCTTTTGGCCTTAAAACGCTCGAGCCACATTTCAACGGACTATGTCATATGCATTCCACAACATCAAACATATTGTTGAACCCTATCTCGATGAATTTCCATCTCACTCGGCTCCTCGACGAGATCGTATTGATCATCTAAGGGCAATATTTATTAGATGTATGTTTTACAACATACATTTGAACCCCCATAAATGGATTTTCGCTATTGAATTAAGGAGAATCCTTGACTTCGTAGTATTCAAATATGGGATTATTGTGGATCCCTTAAAATTCAAATCCATTCTCTCTTTACCCCTTCTCAATAATCTTACCCATGTTGGACACACCTACCACACTTAGAGGGGGGGTGAATGAGTGTGGGGCTCTTTTTCCCAAAACTTCCCTCTTGCACAAAAACTCATCAATTAGCATTCAACATTTATTCA
>JZKD02S1604990.1:549583-587173 GCA_000966675.3 Picea glauca | reverse complement strand
CAATACATATTATATTACATAAATCATCAATCAATCAATCCTTTGACATCAATCAATCACTTGACATCAATCAATCAAACCATTGGCATCAATGACAACATGATCCAACAACCCAATTGCAAACTTTGCAAGGGAAGGAAAACTTTCTCTGTCATTTTATATGAAATTATGCCGAAATTACTAAATGCTTCATGAGATTGCTGCAGAAATATGCCCCTTTCATTTGGGATGAAATTTCTCAATGCTCATTTGATGATATCAAGCATGCTTTAACGAATACACCACTTTTTCATCCACCCAACTATGTGAAAGATTAGATCCCTTATTTGGTTGCCTCTGCTTCCACTATTTCTATGGTGTTAGTACAAGAGGATGATGAGGGCGTTGAACATGTGATCTACTATTTAAGTAAGAGCCTTTCAGGTCTTGAACTTTGTTATTCACATGTTGAAAAGTGGGCTTTCACTACAGTTATTGTCGTCCAAAGGTTTCACCACTATATTTTTCTTCGCACTACCATGGTCATTACGGACTTGAATCCCATGTACCACATATTCACTTGTCAAGTACTTGGTGGGAAATATTCAAAATGTATCGGCATTCTCCAAGGATTTGATCTCGAGTTTTCCAAATCCAAAGCTAAGAAATCGTTGGTTTTTGCATAATTAATTTTCGATCTTCCCCATACTCATGAGAATATCGATCCCAATGATTCCCTTCCCAATGAATCATTATTCCTCATTAGTATGTTTGATCTATGGCATGGAGACATTCTTCTCTATCTCTAGACTCAACTCTTCCAGCTAGGCATTTCATGTGATGAGCGACGTCGCATTAGACACCATTCAAAGAACTACCTTTTCATTGGCAACACTTTGTATCACCAAGGTATTGACACCATTCTATGACGTTTCTTAACCCATGAAGAGGCTGAACAAGTTCTAAATGACTGTCACCTTGGAGCTTGTGGTGGCCATGTTTCTAGGATGGCTACAACCCAAAAAATATTACGTGTTGGTTATTTTTGGCCTTCCATATTCAAAGACTGCATTGAGGCCATTAAAAAATTCCCACCCTGTCAGATATTTTAGAAGAAAGCACATACCCACCCATATTCACTCCATCCGATTGTCGCCATCGACCCCTTTGCAAAATGGGGTATCAATTTCATGCAATGTAAGCCTACCTTAGCTGGGGGGGGGCACGGTTACATTATCATCGTCATTGATTATTTTACTAAATGGGAGGCTATGCCTACATTTATTAATGATGGCCAAACTGTAGCACTTTTGGAGTTGAATCACATCATCGCTCGCTTCAGAGTCCCATAATCTATTGTAACCGATCATGGATTCCATTTCTAGAACCAGATGATGGGTGAATTGCGCACCAAGTTAGGTTTTCTCCATGAAAATTCATTCCCTTACTATCCTTGGGAAAATGGACAAGTTGAAGCCATCAACAAAGTCCTGAAGAACATGCTTCAATACATGGTGGGGGTGAACAAAACCTCTTGGAATTTGTAGTTCTTCCTAGCACTCTGGGATTATCGGACTTCAGTTAAAACCGCCACTGGATTTACACCCTTCTAGTTGGTATACAGGTTGGAAGCAGTGTTATCAATTGAATGTGATATTTTGTCTTTGAAACTCACCATAGAAATCCTACCCCATACTTTTGTTGAAGATGAACGGTTTTATATCTAACGAAATTGGATGAAACCCATCGCGATGTTGCTCTCATCAACGAGACATATGAAAAATGCATCAAGACTCAATACGATAAGTTTGTCCAACCTCTCACTTTTGTAGAAGGAGATCTGGTCCTGGTCTATGACCAAGATCATGAAAAACTTGGTGCAGGTAAGTTAGAACCTATGTGACACAAGCCATGCATCGTAAAACATGTGGTATAGAGAGGCACCTACGAGTTAGTGGATTATGATGGATTATATCTCGGTGAGCCCCGAAATGGGATTTACCTAAAGAAGTGCTATGCATAGAATATATCACATGTGTTCTTTTTACCTTATTGTACTATATGTTTTTGTTTTGGTGTGTATTTAATTTTGTGTGCATGAGTTTTTCCCCATTATTTAAAGCTTCTTATACTTTTCTTTGTGCTTGAATGTGTAGATTTCATCATCTTTTCCTATTTATTTCGGATTTCCAGATGGCGCTAGTCAACATACCCATAATATCGTTTCTATATCTTGGTTTGTCTACAACTTTGGCGAGTTAGTGAGTTTAGGAGGAATTTACCTCGTATCTGTGACCAATAATGTTGCAGAGTATCATGTTATCATTGGACTTTTAACCAAAGCTTCTTCTTTAGGTATATGTCAATTTATTATCAACCTTGATTCTCAACTCGTGGTCTGTAAACTAAACCATGAATACACTGTTAGTAATCCTGTTTTTCTACGTCTACATCTAAGGGTTCGTTGTCTCAAGAGATATTTTGAATTTATAGAATATAGACATATATCAAGAGAACTTAATACGACTACAAATTAGTTAGCAAATTATATGTTGGATTGGTACGTTGCACATAGATAAATATCTGTAACATAAAACATGTAAATAAAAACATCACATCATTTGAAAAACATAAGTATCCCCCACAAAACTCGTATATATATATATAGGCCTATATATAAAATAACAAAAGTTTTGTCAAAATACATCATCCAAAAGTACATAACAGGGAAAAATGTGGGCCTTTATGCCCATGATATCATCATAAAATACTAATGTCTCAGGAGATTCTACTCGTCTTTTTGCACTACATTGTGCTCAATATAGCACACAACTACTCTGGCTAGTCATCATAGCAGATGACTAAGGATTTAAAGCACCCCAACTATATGTCTCTGAATATGTAAGGGTACATATCGTATCCTCATGGAAGGAATTCCCATGGTCAACCCATGAAGGTTCCTCTCCACTTCTCAGAGTCCTCCTACTCTAACATCAACCTCTGCTGCTGCCTAATCATATCCACGACATCCTAGTGTTGGCATCCCCACCGGACATGGCGTGCCTATATCTGCATGATGAAAACAAATGACTTAGATACCTCATTGTAAAACAAAAAAAAATCACATATAAACATATGAAAATAAAAACACTGTTGCAAGGTCATGATCTTTTGTACATGATGCATCCCACTATGCCTCATCGGGGAGCACTAAATATGTGTTACCCCTAAAGTCAATTCCAACATAGGGAAAATCCTCTATAACCATGAGTTGTCTCCTCCACCATGCAAATAAGTTAGTGGTAAAGTGGAAGGCTGAGGGTTCATTCCCCAACCTAGGTGAAATAATCATCCACCGCTCCATACATAGATCGATCGGGTGGTGTGTTGTCAATGCAACCTACGATTGCATCTGTAGAACTCGCTCTAGAAAGAACGAAACTAAGAAATATCTGTATACAATTTTTTTATGTATGCTTGTTTGAAACTTAGAGATATGCTTTTTGATGTTCCTCAAGAGCCTTGCACTCTAGTTAAAAATCCTAGGCTCCAAGCACTGAATAACATATGATATTTGAGACTTGGAAGAAAGGTGGGAATTGGTGCTTCATGCCAGTTTTTTGATAT
The DNA here is from genome assembly GCA_000966675.3 of Picea glauca. Lineage (NCBI taxonomy): Eukaryota > Viridiplantae > Streptophyta > Pinopsida > Pinales > Pinaceae > Picea > Picea glauca. The sequence continues at coordinate 583,567 of JZKD02S1604990.1, read as the reverse complement.
AGAATATAATGGATCATAGAGGTAGGTACATCACATCTTTAATGGCGATCCTTCCCCCTAACAAGCGCGACCTCAATACACAATATTGGGAAACATATGCCTCTGTCGACTGTGGAGTAGACCGATGTCCAAACAAAAGAATAGGTGCTCCCCTCTTCGAGATCCCGATTAGAAAATACCCGTGATAAATGTCAATCTCGAGCATGTTAGGTTCTATTCGGAATGCTTACTCATCATTGTCCCATAACCCGATCAGATACTTGAGTAAAATGACTTATTTTCTCATATTTTGTAGCTTGAAGTACTTTAGAAAAAAACAGTTTTGTAGAGTTTCCCTCGCTTGAGGGTATTGTAAAGAAGCCATATCATTGAATTCATGTTCCCTTTCCTTCCATTCAATCATGTTGGTTAGTGAAAACCTGCAAATTCTCAAAAGAATCACATTAGCCAAGTTTCAAGAAGAGGAATTACTTTTTCACAGCCTAAAAACCATTTTTTTTTAACTTTTACGCCCAATGCTCCCTGGAAATAAAAAACAGAACGCCAACACTCCCTTAGAGGACATACTAGGGCGCTGAAATATTCAACAACGCCCCCCCTCAATTACTTAAGGGAGCATCGATCATGTTCGACACTATAGGGATTTCCAAGGAGCCCAAGCTCATGAAATAAAGACTAAAATTAAACAAAAAGAGATGCACATGAATCAGAAAGGCCGGAGTAATAACCTGATCCAAACAAAATCATGAATGGTCACCTGTAGCTCCCGTAGTCAATGCCACACAATCACTCTAGAGGGGGAAAAACTCAAAGAAAAAAGGAAAATGGTAAAACAAAAGGTGAGGATGAGTTTTTTTCACCCTAATTGATTTTTAATATGTCCAAATTAAGTCATTTACACCCATTTTTTCACATTTATAATGTTTGTTTTTGAGTTTTTCTAAATAATTGTCGATTTTTAAAGAAACTGCTAACATTTTTTATCCAGAATAACTTGATTATGCAGGAAATTACGGAGCATATATTTTTTGATGACCTTGGGACGCTATTGAGAAAACTTTGTCATACTTAGAGCTCATTAAAATATGAATAGACGTTTGTTGGGCGGTAGATTATCCCATTTTCGTTCCCAACAGACTAACTACGAAAAATGAACACTCTAGTCAATATCGACTAGAGGACTTCTCAGTTGTATCATTTTATAATTTTTCGGACCTCAAAGACTAAAATTATGAAAAATAACAACCTCAAAGTCTTCTTTAAGTTATTTTCAAACTCCCTAAACATGAAAAAAAAACGAGTTTCCCTTCTTTGGACTCACAAAATTACACATTAAAGGGCCCATCTGGGGACGAACCCTTACTTCTTCTAGTTCATTAAATAAAGGAAGAGGAACTTACTGAAGGTGAGTTATACAGATCATGGATTACCCTCCTCGAGCTCGTTAAATGAAAAAGAGGTACTCATCTACTTGGATGGGGGGAAAAAATGAAGGAAGTGGGTCAAGTTTCTTGAGAGATTTTTAGGAAGCTCTTATGGTCGTTGTTGAACATGACACTTTTTTTCACTTTACCATACACTTAGATAATCCATTAAGCCTCCACACTGAACCAATCCTATTAGTCTTTCTACTCCTTTGGACCATCCAAAGAATGCCTCGACACTCGCTGCATTATGTTTTGGTCCACTCCGAGTCTATGTTGTCAAATCTTATGTCGTGCCTCAGTGTTCAAGGGAAGTCTTCACCTAAAAAGTAATCCATCTACAATTTTACTAGTTCCCATACCCGTCTCAGTCCATTTTCATCAACTATATCTTATCACTTTCCTGTGACGAGTTTGGTGTCGATTGATGGGGGATACATCAATGCCGGCCTCCTTAGATGAGTCTTTTCCTATCGAACTAAACAAATTATCCAAGAAATAGACTTAGGAACAAATCAATACTTTGGGACCTTCATGCCTCAATGGAAGGCCTCCTCGTACTCGATAGTGGGTATGCATCAATGACCCCTTACTGACTAATTCCATGAATGTTCGACTTCAACTCATTTTTCACATTTGTTGGATTTTACTTTAAAAGTACCTTGAGAATCATCAACATCAATGGTGATTTATCTCACACTTGTTAATGGTATACCTCAATGACCAATAATCAAGTGGTTTCTGTCATGTTTGAAAACAAATCATCTATTCACATGGAAAAAATCGTACTGTTATAGGATCAGGACAAAGACCTTGGGTTGAGTATTCATCTGCATATACACTTTGCCCATGTTGCAATGGAAATTATTCGACTGATATACATGTTTTAATATAGATCCACTTTGTATTGGTTTGTGGATATGTGCTTATCACATCATATCTCCACTGTGTATTCTTTCATGGATGTGATCGAGTCAGGTCAGAGAGAGATGGATCCAAATTGTATCTTTGGTGGCCATATTCTTAGTCAATATCATCATGGATACACAGTGTATTTATCAGTGGTTGTGCTTTGATTCATTTGTATTCCGAGCATAGGTATGCCTGCCTCGGGAATGGAACACATGTTAACATTGTTTGATGGTTGTCTGCAGCTTCTATCAAGTTCTCCAACTGCATACCCTTGCTTCGAAGAATCTACAAAGTGTTTTGGCCATCAACATTCCTTTTCTGACTTCACACTTTGGGGGGCAATCTGTTACACATTAAAATTCCTCACTTCGACAGTGTCACATTTTCATTGTCGCAAGTGTCGTAAGTGTTGCACTTTTTTTTGCAAGTTTCGTAAGTGTCACATTCACTTTTCCTAAGTTAGAAGAAGAAGCCCCATCATCTGACAGTCGAAACAAGTGTTTTTACTAGGGAATTACTCATCTTGGTAATTTTTTCAAAGATGATCACTCCCCAAGTCATATATAGGGAGCGTTAGTGCTCCTTTTCCATCTCAGGGGGAGAGTTGTAGCACTTTGTTGCCCATTTTAAGGGAGCGTTGAGTTGGTTGAGGAAACCTTGGAGTAAATCCCACTTTCCTCTAAAGACAACTATGGATGGATTGGGTTAGTTTGGCTCGAATATAACTCTAGGGTTGCATCTAAGGAAGATATCACAACTTTTGGATCCATATCTTCAACTAATTCCAAATATATCCAAGGTAGTTGAGCCTCTCAAAGCCTATAAATGGAGGCATTCCCATGGTGAAAAGGAGGAAAAAATCAACAAAGCATTGCAATTTTGATTGTGGATCTTTCGAGCAAGGATTGGATGAGGAGGACTTGGAGAGGATACTACAACATCATTGTAAGTTTCCTTTTGAAGTTCTCATCTAATATACTTGGCCTATTTCCTTCAAGTATGTGGTTTCATGTGCTTGTCTATGTTTAATTTGATTTGCATAGATGAACTTGTTTTGCCTATTACATTAGAGTAGAAGGAATTCACTTGTTTCTTGTTGTTCATTGTAGGTATTGATTTGCGCCAAGAATTGTATTAAGCTTGTGGATAGGAGAAGCTAGGGAAAACGTTGTAAACAAAGTACATCCTACTTTACCTTCTCCTCTCTTTTTCAAAAAGAAAAATGAGTTTATAGGAATGGTAGTGTCCAAATGATTTTTTTTGTCTTGGTATAGGGGTCAGTAATCCAAGAGAAAGTTCACTTGTCTACATGGGCATATTTTTGTAACAACATGAATGCAAAAACCCTAGACATCCAAAAACCTAAACCTAGGAGATGAAGCACCAAAAGTCATGTGGGCCCCATTGGGGTAAGTTAGTAAATCAACTTCCCAAGGCCATAAATTTTGCATACAATCTCCATCAAAACCTTTGGCTATCATTGAGATGCCTGATCATGAAAAAATGATGTTTAGGCCCTCTAAATGGCCCCGGAAGTTCAGGACCTAAAAAATTGCTAAATATAGTAAATTGCCAAAAGATTGTTTTGAGATAGTTGGACTAGATGGGTGGCCACCGATATCATCCTAGATCAATCCTCTCCCCATAGGAATAAATTTTCTCCATTGCATTGAGTTTCTCCATTGGATGAGGAAATTTCTGTTGAATTTGGCCTTGGGTGAGCCACTTGCATTGGTGTAGGAGATGCCTTGCTTGGACAACCAGATAAAGCTGGATGCTCTGTTGGCGAGTGTCCTTGACTTGTGTGTCCATGATCGGATTAGTGGATTTATGTTCCATGCAGTCAAGGTTGAGCTCTGTTGGTTTCAATTGTTTTGTTATCTTCAAGGTGTCCAATAATGGTATAAAATAGGGTCGAAGGAGGTCCACATTGAACATTGGGTGCAAGCCAAGGAAGTGGGGAATGTTGAGCTCAAAATCATTGTCACCCACAACCTTGGTGCTAGTGTGTTAACACATGAATTTTCCACCTGCTTCATAGGAATCAAGCAATGACTGAGATTTACCCTCAGGATCATTATGGTGTAAATCATGTAGCATTATGCCCATGATTTCCACATGAATAATGAAGATGTTGGGGTCTGAACAACTCAAGCACCCTCAAACCTATCCTCCACTCACCCTCTCCCCACCTATCACATCTCTCTGTCCTCGATACAACCTCTCACCTCCAGATACCTCCTCTCACCTCTCATCACCTGTTCCACTTCTACGCCACATCACCCCATCTCAGTGCATTTTTATCTAGCCACATCATCACACAGACATTCTATAGTGCTATGGCTCTACAGAATTGTCTAAAGTGCATACACTATCATCCTGCCACCTACAACACTCGTATTGGTCATGGAAGAAGATCTGTAGAGCCTCAAGGCGTCGAGATTGACTCTCAGAAGTCGTGGGCACTGTCTAAAGCATTCATGGGTCTCAGGCATCATCCTGACCATGATGAAGGTAGTTATTGAAGATGGGGGTGACAGTTGAGACCTCGTCCCACTCAATAAATAGAAAACATGAAGAGAGTGGCCGTAAAGGAAGATTGTCAATCTGAAGCTTCCATTATGGAAAGATTTTCCTGTAAAGCACATAACTATGCCTGGCTCGCATCTAACATGAGAAGGCCTGCACAGTCTGACAGAGCAGGCATTGACTAGAAAATTTGAATGAAGGGGTCCTATCACATTCCTTCTGGTTGCAACATTTTTAGTATATATATAGGCAGTTTTGATATTTTTTTATGGTCGATGGTTGAGCAGTGCTGACGTATTGTAAACTTTTGATGAAGCTTTTGGTTCTTTGGTTATGTATTTGGATCTGGGACTTCTTGTTTAATGAAAGTCAGCTTCTTTTTCAACATATTTGTCTTTGATACTGAAGTGTCCATGATTGAATGATTCACATGGATTGTTTTGACTGTATTGTAATGTATGTTTGATTGCAGTGTTGTTATTCACGTTCTTTCAGTTTCCTGAAGTTTTGAATCCAAGAGGATATTGTATTGGAAGCTTTTCCTCTTTAGGCTATTGGAAAACATGATGTCTACGGTAGACCTCTACACTCTCCTCACCAAAGTCTTCCCTCTATTCATCCTTACTCCAACTTACTGATTGAAGTTGATTCCAGACCTCAATTGCTTGTGCATGCTAGTCCAAATTTCTGAGTTAGAATGTTATTTTCATTGAGTCTTCTCCATTTGACCACCTAAAAATCATTTACATTTACTATATAAACTCATGGGTATTGGGCTTACCTTCTATGCAATCTGAAGGTGACTTCTAGTTCTAACATTTCTGGCACCATTGTCGGGGATGAATTGAAGACTTTTCTTTGGGATAGAACGACAAAGAAGCTCTGATTATGAAGGTGCATCAGATATCAGTACCATTGAAGATTGAAACTTTCACCTGGTGAATCCACTATTTCGACTCCACTGTTTAAGTTTTGGCTCCTAAAGGCAGACACATGAGGTCCACTTCATTTCTTCCTCTGGCAACGTTTGAAGCTGACCCAAAGGAATTTATCAGAAAGGGAAAGACCGCTCAAAAAGGTACCTCCACTGTTGTACCAAGTTTTTATGATAATTTGCATAATCCCTCTTTACAAACTCCAGTAACTGTTTTTGATTCTCCTATTATACAAACTGCTGGAATTTCAAGAAATTTAAGTTTTGGGAGTTTTCCTGCCGATTTATCCCCTCTTATTTTTGGTTTGGAAGGAGAGAGCTTTGACACCCCTTTCTCCCCCGAAGTTGTGAAGTGGAAGGAGAGATATTTGACCTTAGAATACTTTCCTACTCCTCCTCCTATTAGAGTTGTTGCAGTTACAGAAGGGGAAACCTCTGTTACCTCTAGCCCCTCATCTTTGTCTCCTAACGCTCAACCTTTTCCTTTTTCTCCCTAAAGCATATCCCTAGTCTCGCTTGTCCGAACTCCATCCCCTCTAGGTTCTCCTCCAGTTCACATCCCAATGACATGTGCTAATCCCCCCAGAACTAGAATGGAAGATATAAGAGTTGTGAGGTTCATCCCTCTCGTTCTTCCTTGGCCTCTGAATGCCCTCCCGGTTGATGGATACCTTAAGAAGTTGCCCAAGTTCACAGGTGAAGGAGACATAACTGCAGAGGGACACCTTGAAACCTTTTATAGTTTTACATATAATCATGAAATTGAGAACGAAGATGTATGGATGAGGATTTTTGTTCATAGCCTTGATGGTGAGGCTAAGAATTGGTTTAGGGCCTTGCCTCCTGGATCTATTGATGGGATTGAATCCCTAGATGAAGCCTTCTTAAAAAAATGGGGGGATAAAAAATATTTCCTATACTATATTAAAGAGTTTGGATCACTAAAGAAAGGGGAAGGTGAATTTGTTTCTGACATCTCAAAGAGGTTTAATATAATGTATCATAAAATTCCCACTGAGATAAAGCCTACATAAACCTCTAACTTATTCTAGTGCTTTTGACCTTGATTTCTACCTCCTGTTAAGAGAAAGAAGGGCTACCTCCTTGGCTCATATGCAAGATGCAGCCATTGAAGTAGAATCTAATATATTGGAAGTTTATAAGCTCATGAGTAAGGCTGATGGAGACAAAAGAAAAAGGAGGTTTGAAGGTTCAACTTCTAGTTCCTTTGATTCCCCCCCCTCAAACGGATGAAGTAACCAAACTACTAAAGTCAATTTCTGCTAGGATGGAAAGATTCAAATTGGAAGGAAATCAGAGCTACAAAAATCCCCAAATTGCTGATAATAGGGGTATTTTCAAGAAACTAATTAATTCCCCTTAGACCTTTCAGAGAGATTAGAGGAATAGGGACCGAGATGATAAGAAAATCCAAACTCCTCTCCAAAATAACCTGGTTACTGATGAAGATGGAGAGGAAGATATTTTGATCCTGCGATCCATTGCCTTGGAGATACCTCTTCATCCCCTCATTTAACTCAGTCTTCATGTGAAGAAGCCCTCATGAGTAATCAACTAAATGATCTAAGCAAAGGAGAAAAGACTAGCAATGATCTAAATAGATATAACCTCTGATCCAAGAAGAAGGAAGGGAATCCTGACACTCTTGAATGACCTGCTAGAGCTGAGAAACCTACTAGAGATATAGTGGGCAAAAACAAAGAAAGGAAGGCATAGAGCGCCCCACCAGTGGTTAAAAGTCCTATCCTAGAGGTGAAGGAGATTTTGAAGCCTCCCTCCCCTTATATATTTGAGAATGAGATTCAAAAGATTATAATCCCTGTACCTCTCTTAGAGTTAGTCAAGCACGAGGATTTCAGAAGGTGCCTATCAAATTTTTTCAGCCTGAACTTGCATCTCACTCCACAGACTCAGTTAACCTCCAAGATGAAAGGCCAGCTGTCATATTAGGGCCTTTGGTAGAAGATAGAGATGACTCATCCCCTCATTTCTACACCTCATTGAGCATCCATGATAAGGTGTTGCATAACTGCTTGATGGATTTAGGGGAATCTCACAATCTTATGCCTAGGATTGTCACGGAAGAGCTCGGGTTGGAGGTTACAAAATCCTACCACAACTTGTATTCTTTCAACTCCAGGAAGGTAAAGTGCCTTGGGGTTATCAAAGACCTGGTCATTTCTCCGTTCCAACTGCTAATGAAGAGTGTAGTCATGGATATCATGGTGGATGATGTTCCCCCTAAGTTCGAGATGCTCCTATCTAGATATTGTATAAAGAGACTGGGGGGAACCTTGCAGATGGACCTTTCATATGCCACCATTCCTGTGTTCGAGGGTGAACAAAGGAGACTTTATAGGGAAGCTCAGTTGGCCTAAATCATTAGTGATGAAACAAACCCCACCAACCATCCTATTTTTTCTCTTGACACTGATTTGGGATCCAACATATTGCAGCTCACTGATGCTCCTAAAACTCCTCTTGAAATCAGAAAGTAGCCCATCTCTTTTTGTGAAACCCCTACTCCAACTACCTCTGTTTGGAAGATGTTATTTGATGGAGCCTCTTCTAAGAAGGGTGTTGGTTATGGAGTGGTTTTTGTTTCACCTTGCCAAGAGACTATAGCTTTGTCTTACAAGATAGAATTTGAGGCTACCAACAACATGGCAGAGTATGAATATCTTGTTTTTGGTTTAAGGACAACAAAGGACATGGGAATTGAGGAGCTATCATTTTTTGGTGATGCATAGCTATTTTTTCATCAGATCGGAAGCATTTAACAAGCTAAGCATCCTAGGATTAGAGCTTACATAAATGAATTGTGGGACCTAGTTGACAGTTTCTTCTTGGCTTTCAACATTTCATTTATTCCAGGAGAGGAGAATACCATGGCTGATTCTTTGGTTGTTTCAACAAGCCATTTCCAAGTCCCATTTCCACCTAAACTCAAGTATGATGTAGAGATGAAATATAGACCCTCTATACCTGACAATGTCAAGCATTGGAAGGTTTTTGAGGATGATCTTGAGATAAAAAAAATTCTTGAGTCCGTTGATGAGTTATCTACATTACATATTGATCAGGATCATGATTCTGAAAGTAACCCTCATGCTGATGTATTTTTAAATAAAATTGCTAATCACCATATTGTTCAACTGCCTACTAACCACATTCCAAAGGGATAGTTACTTTGGAAATATTTTTGATGGGAATGATGTGGAAGTAAAATTTAACGGCTGAACTGATGATGCTGATATAACTGAGTGCAACATTATCACAGAGAAGGACCCAAAATTTGTCAAGTTGTCAAGCAACTTGTCAAGGGAGAAAAGGGCTGAATATGCAGAGTTGCTAAAAAATTTTGATGATGTGTTTGCCTGGACATATGAAGATCTCATAACATATGACATAAGTATCATTGAGGATAAGATACCATTGAAGGAAGGGGGCAAACCATTTAGGCGGAATTTGAGAAAAATAAATCCTATGTTGTTGCCTATTATGGAGAAAGAGGTGAAAAATATTTTAGATGCCCAGATTATCATCCCTCTGAGGTATTCCGAATGGGTGGCCAACTTGGTCCTAGTGAGAAAGAAGAATGGAGAAATCAGACTTTGTGTCGATTTCAGGAACCTAAACAGAAGCTCTAAGAAGGAAAATTACCCCTTGCCAAAGATGGAGAACATATTACAGAGGGTAACATGTGAATCTAGGATGTCCATGATTGATGGATTTTCTGGCTACAATCAGATCTTTGTCTTGCCTGAAGAAAGAGAGAAGACAACCTTCACTACCCCTTGGGGAACATTCATGTACGCTAAGATTCCCTTTGGTTTGATGAACGCAGGGGAACCCTTTCAGCGAGCCATGGACATAACATTTATTGGGGAACAAGACAAGTTTGTGGTAATCTATTTGGATGACATAACAATGTTCTCACAATCTAATGAAGAACATCATGACCATTTGAAAATGGTCTTTTTGAAATGAAGAAAGTTTGGTCTCTCTTTAAATCCAAAAAAGTCAGTATTTGCCATGAAAGAGGGGAAACTATTGGGGCACATTGTGTCAGATGAGGAGGTAAGGATTGATCCAAGAAGGGTATAATCTATCCAAAATTTTCCACTCCCTAGATCCAAGAAATAAGTTTAGTCGTTCTTGGGGAAAATTAATTTTTTGAGAAGGTTTGTTTCAAATTTTGTTGAGTTGGTAAAGTTTATCACACCCATGTTGAGGAAAGGAAATGAAATCAAATGGACTTATGAATCTCGTAACTCTTTTGACTAAATAAATAAGGCCTTGACTGAAGCACCCATGCTCATCAGTCCCGACTACTCCAATTTCTGATTTTCTATTTTGCTTCATTTGACACATTAACAGTTGTTTTATTGTAGAAAAATGTCGAAGGGTTAGAGCAACCCATTTCCTTTTTCAATAGGGCACTCATAGATGCTGAAATAAAGTATGATATCATGGAAAAGAAGGCCTATGATTTGGTTAAAGCTCTCAAATCTTTAATATTTTATGTGCTACATTCAAAAGTCATTGCATATGTCCCTTTAACCTCTGTGAAGGAGATCCTCATTCAGCCTGACATGGATAGAAGAAGGAGCAAGTGGATTGCCAAAATCCTTGAATTTGATCTTGAACTAAAGCCTACCAAATTGGTTAAAGGTCAAGGTTTATCTAGGTTGCTAGATGAATATAATTATAAAGCCCTGGGGGTCAATTCCATCAACAATTGTTTAGAGAATAAACAAGTTGAGTTCCCTGATGAAGATCCTAAAGGCACATCCCCATTGGCAGGATGCACTTGGTACAAAGACATTATATTTTTCCTACAGAAGTTACAGGCTCATGATGGCATGGGAAAGAGAAAGGTAAGATCTTTGAAGCTCAAATCAATTAAATATTGTTTGATTGATCAAGTTTTATATTGGAAAGACCCTTTAGGAGTGCTTTTGATATGTCTAGACCCACAAGAAGCCCAAAAGATTATGTATGTTTTTCATGACAATTTATGTGGGGGTCATCACTTCTGGATAACCACAGCCTACAAGATTCTTAGGGATGGGTATTTTTGGCCTAGTCTCTTCACTGATGTCTGTGAAAAGATTAGGTCTTGTGTCAAGTGTAAAAAATTCTCTGGAAAGCAACAACTCAAGTCTTTGCCATTAAAGCCTGTGGTAGCTTCAGGACCCTTTCAGTAGTAGGGCCTAGATTTTATTGGGGAAATTAATCCTGCTTCAAGTGGTCAACATAGGTGGATATTGACTGCCACATGCCACTTTACTAAGTGGATAGAGTCTATCCCCATAAGAAATGATTCCCACAAGATAATCATTGGTTTTCTTGAAGATATTATGGCAATATTTGGTTGTTCAAACAGAATTGTCACTGATAATGCTACAAATTTCAAGGTTGAACCATTGATTAAGTTTTGTGAATAGTTTGGAATCACATTGATTCACTCTACTCCTTAATATCTCCAAGGGAATGGACTAGCAAAGTCCTCTAATAAGAGCCTTATTAAGAACATCAAAAGACTGTCAGAGGACAACAAGAAGGCGTGGGATTCGAAGCTTAAATTTTCTTTATGGGATGACAGAGTGAAAACAAAGAGATCTCTTGGTATCTCTCCTTTCCAGCTTGTATATGGAGTTGAAGCCATTTTTCCTTCTCATCTTTCCTTAGCTGTGGAAAAATGCTTCCAAGACTACTAGAGAGAGCCAAATGATATGATTAGGAGAATACAACAACTAGTAGAAGTGCAGCAGATGAGGGAGCAACTACTGGACAAAGCATATGATCATCAACAAAAGATCAAGCGGGCCTTTGACAAGAAGGTGAACAAAGAGGATTTCCAGCTGGGAGATCTAGTACTCAAGTGGGATGCACCTAAGCAAGATAAAGGCAAGCATGGTAAATTTGAGTCCTTGTGGATCGACCCCTTCAAAATTTCTGACGTTTTTTCAAATAACACATACAAGTTGTAGGATTTAGAGGATGCTGAAGTTTTTGGTAGCCCTGTAAATGGGCATTTTCTGTAGAAGTTTTTTACTTAAGCCATGAGTGGCTTCCCATGTCATTGTAAATATCATTTTTCTTTTGTTTTTGTTTTTTATAAGTGAATCCACAACCCAAAACTAAGGCACTAAAACTGCAAAAGGAGTTCTTAGAGCCTCACATGAATTTTCCACCTGCTTCATAGGAATCAAGCAGTGACTGAGATTTACCCTCAGAAGCATTATGGTGTAAATCATGTGGCATTTTCCCTATGATTTCCAAGGAAGAATGAAGACGTTGAGGTCTGAGAACCTCAAGCACCCTCAAACATGTCCTCCACTCACCCTCTCCCCGCCTATCACATCTCCCCATCCTCGATACAGCCTCTCACCTCCTGACACATCCTCTCAAATGTCAACACCTGTTCCACTGTCACTCCACATCACCCCACCTTAGCACATTTTTCTCTTGCCACATCATCACACAAACATTTCGTAGTGCTATGGCTCTACAAAATTGTCTAAAGTGAATACGCTATCAACCTACCACCTACAACACTTGTATTGGTCACAGAAGAAGATTTGTAGAGCCTTGAGGCACTAGGATTGACTCTCAGAAGTCGCGGGCACTGTTTGAAGCATTCATGGGTGTCAAGGCTCATCCTGACCCTGATGAAGGTAGTTATTGAAGATGGGGGAAACAATTGAGACCTCGTCTCACCCCATAAATAGAAAACATGCAGAGAGCGACTGTAAAGGCATGTTTTCAATCCAAAGCTTCCATTATGAACATATTTTCCTATAAAGCACATAACTACACCTAGCTCACATTTAACATGAGAAGCCTTGCACAGTCTGACAGAGAAGGCACCGACTGGAAACTTTAAATGTAGGGGTCTGATCACATTCCTGATGGTTGCAACATTTTTAGTATATATATATAGGCAGTTTTGATATTTTGTTATGGTCGATGGTTGAGTAGTGATCCCGTATTGTAAACTCTTGATGAACCTTTGGTTCTCTAGTTATGTATTTGGATTTGAGACTTCTTTTTTAATGAAAGTCATCTTCTTTTTCATCATATTTGCCTCTGATACTAAAGTTTCCATGATTGAAGGATTCACATGGATTGTTTTGACTGTATTGTAATGTATGTTTGATTGCAGTGTTGTTATTCACGTTCTTTCGGTTTCCTGAAGTTTTGAATCCAAGAGGATCTTGTATTTGAAGCTTTTCCTCAGGTTGTTGGAAAACCTGATGTCTAGGACAGACCTCTACACTCTCCTCACTAAAGTCTTCCCTCTATTCATCCTTACTCCAACTTACTGGCTGAAGTTGATTCCAAGCCTCAATTGCTTCTACATGCTAGTCTAGATTTTTGAGTTAGAACGTTATTTTCATTGAGTCTTCTCCATTTGACAGCCTAAAGCTCATTTACATTTACTGTATAAATTGATGGGTACTGGGCTTACCTTCTATGCAATCTGAAGGTGACTTCTAGTGCTAACATAGTGTACGATCCATATCGGAGTGGATGCAGCTTCCGATAAGGCCCTATCAGGCATTCTTTCGACAAGTGCAACCAAACTTTTTCTCCCACCTGAAACTGGTGTGACACCAGGTGTTGATCATGGCGTTGCTTGTACTTGGCATTGGAATTATGTAAAATATATTGAACCTGTTGGTGGATGTGCTAGATCCTCTCAATGAACCGAGTGGCTTTGTCAGCTTCGGTTGGAGCATGCATCAAGTCTTATTGGGTGTTCACAAGGGGTGGTGCAACATCCATGGGACCCAATGATTGAAATCCCAACCCCACTTAAAATTGGTTGTGGTCAGTTGAGCTATGTATGAATTTTTTGTAGTTGTGTTGAACATAAGGAATACTCTCATCCCAGGTGCGTAGTGCTTGGAATTGTACATGCGTAGGATGTGCACGATCATTTGGTTGACGGTGTCAGTTTGGCCATCCGTCTGGGGGTGGAAGGCAGTGGAATTGTTGAGCTTGGTGTCCAGCAGTGACCAAAGGCTCGACCAAAATGTGCTGAGGAGCCATCTATCCCGATCTGAGATAATGTTTTGTAGGATCCCAAAGTGTACCGACACTTGTTCAAAGAAGGTCTTGGCAGTGGCCTTCATTGTGCTTCTCTTCTTGCAGGCAACCATAATCACCATTTTAGAAAAGTGATCAACAACCACAAAGACATAGTCATTTCCTCACTTGGTGGATGGAAGGCCCGACATGTAGTCCATTGAGATGGATTACCAGGGCCTGTTAGGAGTAGGCAAAGGAGTGTACAAGCCTTGTTTCTTAGTGGCTAGTTTTGAAATAGTGCAGGTAGTGCAATATCGGATATACTTGCTGACATCTTGTCGAAGTTTCGACAAGTAGAAATGTCGTTGCAACACTGCCACTATATTTTCCATTCTAAAGTGTCCTGCAACCCTACTGTAGTGGGATTCCAAAATCAACTTTGCTCGCTCGCTTGATGGAATGCAGAGGTGGCCTAGATGGCACAATAACCCATCCTGAAGATGGACATTAGTAACTACTGTGTTTGGGTCCAAAATCTATTAGGTGTTGGCGAAGTCAGGATTTGTCTCATAGAGGTGGGGCCATCGAGAGGTATCATGGTCATAAGAGTCTAGCACTGTGGTGAGTGTCATGACTGAAGGTCGGCTGAGGAAATCAATGACTCGATTGTCACTTCATGTTTTATACTTGATGTTGAGGTGGAACTGCTACAAATATGTGGACCACTTGTGACGACGATCATTCTACAATTTTTCTTGTGTCTTCATGAAATGCAATGACTTATGATCAATGTGGATTATTATCTCCTTCTCGAGAATGTAATGCCTCCATTGGCAGTAGGCTTGCACAATGGAGTACATTTATTTGTCGTAAGTATGGTACTTACATATGACATATGATAGTGTCTCACTATGATAGGCCACAAGGTGGTAGTGCTGAGTGAGGGCTGCGCTCACAACATAGTCTGAAGCATTTGTATCGATCTCAAAGGGTTGTTGTAGGTCAATTAATGAAATAACTAAGGTTGAGAACAAGTACTGCTTTAGATCATCGAACGCTTTATGTTGGGACATGCCCCACACAAATTGTTCCTTACCACCAACCCTGATTATTTGGCTGAGGGCCCATGCAATATGGGAGAATCCCAAAGTGAACTTGCAATAGAAATTGGCAAGGCCTAAGAATCTTTGAATCTCAATGAGCATGGTTGGGGCTGGCCAGTCACATATGAATTGGATCTTGGATGAATCAACATGCACACCATGCGCATCAACAATGTAGCCTAGGTACTCGACCCTGTCCGTGCCAAAGGAACATTTTACCAAGTTGGTGTATAGCTTGTGTTGCTGGAGAGTGTGAAAATCCTACTGAAAATGCTACAAGTGTTCTACCCAAGTCTTGTCATAGATGAGGATGTCATCCGGATACACCACCACAAAATAACTAGTGAAATGCCACACAATATCGTCCATAATCTTCATGAAATTTGTAGGGGAATTTTTCAAACCAAAGGGCATGACCAACCATTCAAAAAGACCTTCTTTTGACTTGAAGATAGTTTTCCATACATCTATTTTCTCTATTGGGACCTGATGGTAGCCATAATTAAGATTAATCGATTCAGGGAATCGGGTATCGGTTCCTGACTGTGATTTTATTTAGGGCCAGATAATCAATGCAGAGTCGCCAGGTCCCGTCTTTCTTCTGCACTAGAACGATTGGGCTTCCACAAGGTGATGAGATGGGTCAAATGTGCCCCTTGTGGAGCATTTCTTGGATCTTACGCTTGATCTCCTTATTTTCTAGTAGAGAAAGGAGATAGACTGGCCCATTGGGTAGCAGTGCGTCGAGGATCAGATCGATATGGCTGCAACCTTTCTCTCACTCTGAGAGTGAATCACAGAGAATACAAACTTCCCAGTCTGAGAAATGACCTTCATTCATTTCTTGGCAGAGATCAAGGAAATAACACTAGGTGGGACTACCTTGGGTGTCCTATACAATTTCCTGTTCAAAGTAATAATAACACTGTGATGAATACACTTGTATACAACATGATGTTTCCATAAATAAGGTTGGCCCAAAATAACGTCACAAACTTTAAGGGGAGCAACATCACACAATACCTCATCTTTAAATGGCTTGATGCCATACGACAGGCGACACTGTTGGTTGACACGGAGATCGCTTCCTTGACGGAGCCATCCGATGGTGTAGGGATGCGGGTGTAGCATTGTCGGCAGGGTAAGTCGATTGATGACGTCTGCTGAGATGAGGTTATTCTATCTACCTATATCAATGATGAAGTGAAACAAAGTTCCTTTCACCCACATCTGTGAATGAAAGAGGAGTTCGCCCTCCTCTGGCTCATCAGGTTCACTCGGCTGGATCTTGGTGGTAGCAATGGTGGCACTGGGTTCTGTGTCAATGATCCATCTACCCTTTTCTAGTTCTAACTCAGAGTTGGAACCTGCATATGATTCAAAGGCTTTTACCTCAACCACTAATGACTTCGTTGAGAGACAATGAATAGTGTTATGCCAGGGGATATTATGGAAGTCGCACCACTTCAGGATATCTTTCTTCGTCTTCTAATTTTCCTTCTTTGCTTGCGGCTTGAAATGGTTGTCCTGAGTTTTCCCATCTTTGTTCTGTGGGTTGGGTTTTCCATTTCCATGCTTCTGTTGTGAGTGGTTCCCAGAGCCAAATTGTTGTGTCTTTTGTTTAAGCTTCTACTCGATTTTGACAACATATCGATAGGTCGCGCCCAAGGATGAGATATCCAAAATCTCCATTTCTGTATGGAAGTATCTATGTAGAAAACCATAGTACTTGAGCACCAGATGTCTCATAGAATCTTTGATACCCATCTTGGTGTGCAAGGTATGGAAGACATTGGTGAACTCTAGCACTGTTTGGTCTCTTTCCTGCCACAATGTGGTCCATCTTGTATACAAGTCATCATAAATTCCAATAGGGTAGCATTGTTCCTTAATAACATCCTTGAAGGAACCTCAAGTGGGTGCAATTGCAAATAATGTGGATCCCTCTATTTCCTTTTGGTCACAGATAGTCTCCCACCAAAATTTGACATGGGGGACGACCTTGAGGAGCACAAATGTAATCTTTTCTCTATCAAAAAAGTTGTGGACATAAAAATACCCTTCTAGAAGGTTTAACCATTTATCTACGACATAAAAATATATTTGACCTTCAAATATAGGAATATAAAAATTGATATGTACCTTGAATGGGGCGGTGCCTCTACTTGAGGTGGATGTGTCGCTTGTCGAAAACCATCGAAGGATTTTTGCAAAGTTGTCCATCATCTCGTTCCTTTGTCACTCAAGGAATTCCTTGAGCAAGATTTTGAAAGGATCTCATGTCTCGTCGTAATTTTTTTTTCCTACCATGGATGATTTCTTGGGCGTTTGAGAGTAGTTGTATTCAAGAGAAACAATCTCGAGACCCAACTCTCTCTATACCCTAACCGCGTTGGGGACATGCATTAAAAAAATGACAAGGAGGAGACTGCTCTAATACCACTGATACATATTTATGAGGGGAACGAAATGAAACCACATATTTATAATATGAATACAGATAAATAGTGAACAATAATATAGATATAGTAAAACTTGACTTCTATTAAATAAGAAATATGTTGAAACTGTAAAATGCAGACTGAAACAAGCTTGCTAGAATGGTGGCAGGTTATCTCTGAGAAGAGATGTGACGGCTACACTCATTCGCAAGAAGATCAGTACAATGAGGATATAAAGGTATTTTTATAATAAACATGAATTCAAAAACCCTATACACCCAAAAAACTAACCCTAGGAGATGAAGTGCCCAAATTCATGTGGGCCCCGTTGGGGTAAGTTAGTACATCAACTTCCCAAGGTTGTAACTTTTGCATATGATCTCTGTTTAGGGCACACGATAGCGCGTTGGAAATGTATCGATGAGGAGATTAATTTTTAGGGCTCAATCAAAGCCTTAGGCTATAATCAAGGCGCCCTATCATGAAAAAATGATGTTTAGGCCCTCAAACTGGCCCCAGAAGTTCGATACCCGAAAAACTGCTAAAAATAATAAATTTCCAAAAGGTTTTGATCCAGTTGGACTAGGTAGGTGGCCACCAATATCCTTCTGGATCACTTTTATAGAAACATAGCAAGAATTGACACAAGCAAAGTAGTTCTAGCACAACATGACGCCAGTGAAAAGAATGAGGAAACATGAGAGGTAGCCTACGTTGTTAGTGACCTCCAAGGTCACCCTAATTTCTCTAACACTGAGTGATTATTGGTTGCATGGGGGCATGATTTTTTTTGGGATGGGGAAGATATTGGGTGCCTAAATTGACATACTTTCAACACCTATCTAATACCTTTTTTCTTACAATTTTCCATTGATCACTTCCTTTTGATACTTTCCTTATCCAGTTTTTCCTTACTTATCATTAAGGTACAAATCTTTCCCCATATGCCATTTTTTCCGCTATTCTTGCATATTTCTTGAAGGAAATTATTGCTTTCATATAATACTACTCCTACACATGAGTAATATAGTAGTTGCAACTCTTGACGATGGCTGCAATACCTCTATGTTGCAACTCCAAGTGCACTTTCTATTGTTGCAATTCCAGGCACAATCCAACTACTGCAACTCCAAGTGCACTTTCTATTGTTGCAATTCCAGGCACAATCCAATTGCTGCAACTCCAAGTGCACTCTTCATGATGCAACTCCAAGTAACCATTGCACAATCCAATTGCTGCAACTCCAAGCACAGTCTTTGTTGTTGTGACTCAGGACAACAACTACAACTCTAAGAATACTCTCTATTGTCATGACTCCAAGTCTACCATTGTAGCAATTCTGAGTACAAATTCCACCAACACATCGGTTAACACTACATTCGTTAGTTTGTAAATTTTCTTCACATAGGAAGGTAATGAGAGGCAAGTAGGCGACCTAAAGAAGAATTGGTTTTCCTACCAAGTCAACACATGCCCAATCTTCACTAAAGTTTGGAAAAATCAATGTAACTAGATGAAGAGTTGTATTCTCATGGTTTTCCATATGTTCCTTGCATAATTTTAGAGATTAGTCATACTATATAAGAACCTCAACTTCTCTTGAGTTGAGTGAGAGGAATTTATTCTAGTAATCACATTCTGTTGTTACTGAAATCTCTAGAATTCTGCAATACAATTTTCATTCCTGCTTTCATTCATGTGTTGATGTGTTGGTGATCGTGTGATTCTGATTTAGTAGCTCAATGCCTTGTCTAATGGGGTAGGGTCCCCTTCTTAGTAATGTATTGCCTGCATATTAGTGTAGTATTTAACCTTTCAGTTTTGCTTATTTAATTATGTAGCTATTTTTTTTCTCAGTCTGCTGCAATCCTAAAAGCTCGTAGAACAATCATTGCAATTCATGTGATATTGATATTCATTGGAAAACTTAAACTGTAATTTGACATCGATCATTTCTTTGCAAGTTATAATCACATATGTGTTGCAGCCCTTGATTGTTGTCATTCACATTGTCATTTCTCTCCCATTGTAGATATGTTGCTACAACTCACGTTGTCGCAACTCACATTAATGTGATTCTTTTCATGCTACAACTTCGTTGTTGCAACTCACGTTGTTGCAACTTTTCTTTTAACTGCACTTTATTTAGTTTACTTTTCAATTTGTGACAAATTTAATATTCAACAGTTTGGGATTGATTGGATTCTTATTGTATGGGAGAACACTTAATTGTTACAACAAAACAAGATCTTCATTATACTTGAGCAAGTCACTAGTAAATTATAGTGTAGATTTAATTTCCACAAAGTGTGATTCAATTTCCGCAAGTGTGATTTCAATTTCTGCAAGTGTGATTTCAATTTCTACAAGTGTGATTTCAATTCTCACAAAGTGTAATTTAATTCCCGCAAGCGCGATTCAATTCATGCAAGCATGATTTAAATTTCACAAGTGTGACTTTCCTTTCCCGCAAGTGCGAAATTTACTTCTCTACAACTTAGGAAATAGTCTATTTTGGTGACTTGATTAAGTATCTTGAACCTTTTATTTATGTCATTCAAAGTACTACAACCCCTTAGCAAATCAACACTACACCTTGCATACGATGCACGACAATTTGTAAGTAAGATACAACCTTGGATTGATAATTAAATGTACACTTTTTGGTTGCTTGTTAACTAATTAGAGATTAATTGAAAACTTTGTCAATACCTTTGAAATATCGAGCCCCACCACTTGGGAAATTCTTCAATGAAAACTACAAGAGAATATATACTCTTTAGATTGCATGAATGATTGAACCATATCATTTTTCTTGCTTCCAGAGATAGTAAAAACAACCTTATTAGAACATATTAATGTATCACATTTATCTTTTAATTATATTTCAAGAATTTCACAACATGAGTAATGGTCGAAGACGAATCACCATAAAATTTTGAACAATTTTTTCCTCGATACGAAGAAAGGTGATTTGGGTATCCAAGAACATTCTTAATATCGAGAGAAGGAAACATTCCATGAAGTTCCCATGGTGCCAGAATTCCTTCATTTGAAAAATATGCAACTTTGTACAGAATCTTAAAATAGGATGAGAGCTTATTGCAAAAACATCTGAGTGGAATCACTAGATGAGACCTCTAAACACGACTCATTAAAATTTTCACAAAGAAGAGGGTTTATTCTCTTAATGAAGTTTCCCAGTAAGCTATCTAAGTAAGGCTTTGATGCAAGCTCATCAAAAGAGTGTTGAATCATAGACTTCATATTCGAGGAAGAATGACTCAATTCTTCCCGACAACTGCGCGAAAATGTTATCACCCAATCTAACACTTGTGCAAATCCTTCACAAGATGCTTGAAAAGTTAACATATGGAATTTATACTTGCCATTGTCACCTAAGAAATCACTTCCCTTGTTTTAGTGAAGGATTGAGATCCAACAGAAGGGAGGCTTCCCTAGCAACCTCAAAGGATCCTATAGCAACTTAAGGCAAGTCTATGGTCCCCTATCTTGGTTACTCAAATATACAACCACCTAGGTCAAGGTTATCAAAGAAAGATTGAGGTAAATTGGTGAAATATTTTCCAAATTTGTGTGTGAGGTTTTGCAAGAAAATCAATGAAAATTATCAAGTAAAATAAGTAAAGTAAATGCCCCAAAAAAATGCAAATCCAAAGTAAAACTATGGTTGTCATAAAACTTGTAATAAAAGATAATTTACTTCAGAAAACAACAAGTTATGAAAGCATAAATATAATAGCCCTAAAACTAGTAAGAATGCAATGAAATAGAGATGAAATGCACGCCTAAACTAACACATTAAACATCCATTGAATGCTGCAAATGAAAAGGCATGAAACTACTCTAAATCATGGAAGACATTAATCCCTAGATGGCTAAAATCTATCAAAAAGGTGCAATAAATGATATTATGAATGTTTCTAAGTAAGAAATGTACCAAACTCCTAGATGTTATGCTATCAATGACTAAGAAATAAAGATGCAATGCAATTGGAGATAATCTACCATGAGACATCAATGAGAGAGTGAAATTAGGGTTTCAAGGCCACTTTGCAAGAGAATAGACTAGTGCCATCTAATTACTTGGGCATATGGAGTCAAGAAAAGCAACTTCTATTGAGAGAAAAGGAAAGAGAAAACTCAAGAATCAAACCCTAGGGGAGTACACTCATAATCCCTAGGTATTGATTCTTTAGAAGTGTTACTTAGGGGAGTCCACTTACAAGCCCTAATAATTTATCCTGTGTTCTAAATGCCTTTAACAATAGATCAAGGTGGATTTTAGTTCAAAACCCTAGAGGAGTCCACTCAGAATCTCTATAATTTTTCCTTATAATAATAGGACTAGGGGATTCCACTCACAATCCCTAAAAATACCCTTATATGCTTCAACAAGCTTTAAATGAATGATAAGAAGGGAAGGGAGCTCACTTGCAAGCCTTCTCGGGGTTTCAAAACAAAGTTTAACAAAGGAAAAGAAGATAACATGCAATTATAACTACTTTGATAAAGCATTTACTTAATACACCAAGAATAAACCATCAAATACTTGAAAAGAACACTTACCAGTCAAGTTGTTTAGCATGAAAGAAACCCTAACAGGTAATCATACATAAGAAACTTGAAAAAATCCACTAGATCAATCTCCAAAAAGTGCGCACAAGTTTTCCATGATGAGTAAGAGAGCAAACAAGTGCTAGAAATGATTCTCTACAAGAAACGTTATGGTTTAGAAATGAGGAAATGATCCTCTATAAAAATGAGACGATCCTAGTGCCTTATCTCTTTGAAATCCCCTAAAATGTAACAAATCCATGATATAAGGTGGATAGGTCTCAAATTGACCCCCAAAATAGCCTCCAACATAAAGATATAATGCTAAAACATCAAAATGTCTTCCTAAAATGTCACACATGTGGGTGTGAGAGTCTCCAAGGAAGGTCACGTCACCGTTTAAAGAGGTACAAGAGTCTCCAGAGGCCACGTCTCTCCTCAAAAGGTGAAAAATACCTCAAAGGTCATGTATCCTCACCAAGGAGGTCACATATTCTCTTCAAAATGTGCCAACTCGTCATCATAAATGTTAGGTCAGCTCAAGCTAGTATGAAATTGCTCTAAGTATGATGTCATCCTCTATATATTTAATGTCCTAAGTCAAAATTCTAGCGGTATTCATGAGAAGGGATCCATAATCCCTTCAAATGGGTGTACAGTCATTGTCAATTACATCATCATAAAACCAAAAAACAAACGTCCTCAAGTGTACAATGTCCAAGCATGGGGCTTCATGTTGTCTGGATGACATGTCAACCGATTTATGTAAGGAATTATCTCAATTCTACAACATCTCAAGTCTAGGAGGTGTTAGAGGGTATCAAGGAGCATGTCAAGTCATCACATGACCCAACACTCATCATTGAAGGTGCAACATCCTCCATACAATTCCTAATTTCATCATGAAATGTCCTCCATACAATGCCCGATGTCATCATGAAACATCCTCCAAATGACCCTATCAAGGGTCCATCATCATCAAGCAAGGTTCATAGAATCATGTAATATCAACCATCATAATATACAAGAGTCATTAGAATCATACAAAGTCTGTAAGAATCTAATACAAGATCCATGTAAGCAATTCACATTAGGTGTCTTCTTCAAAATTCACACTAGCTTAAGACCTTATGCAATTTGCCAAGTTTGGGTATGGGAGGACTATTACAAGATCCTATTAGGTGTGTCAATACCCAAGTAGAGGAGTAGTTCTCGAGAAACCCTTCAAAGAATAAGTATAAGTGAATGAGATGGTATGGGGTTTACTTCATGGTCATGGTGTCAATGACATGCAAGGCCACATGTGGGTTCATCTCCATGAGCTCCTTTGTAGAGGGAGCACTTGGTGCTTGAAATACCCTTTTCTTGGAAGTGTGTATATTCCAAACCCCTTTATTTCCTTTTGAAATTCATTTATTGCTTTGCAATTTTCTTTTCAAGTTCGTGCATTTTTATTTTTTTACTAGGATTAAGTCCTTTTAATTTGATATGCATTATGAGCATTAGGACTTGGGGCGATCGCCTCATGGAGAGGGGGTAGAGATCAAGATGAATTTGGATTTTGACTTGTCATTTGTCATCCAATTTTTCTTTTTTTATATAACAAATTTTTTTGATTCTTTTCTACCAGTTGCATCAACCTAGAGCATTCTAGCCCCTTATTCTCATAGGGGGAGGGGTAAAGGCACAAACCTTTTTGGGATACATGTAACAACCATTCCCAAAATATAGACCAATGAAAGGAAATAGATTGAATGTGTTAAGTATGGAAGGGAATGGTACTTTACTCCTATAAAGGCCTTCCAGTAGTACCTATGTTCCCAAAGAGTGACAACACTACACTAGGACACATATGATGGCCACCAAGGCGAAACAAAGAAAAAAGCATGACTTCCAAGCAATCATGATCCATTATCTGGTTTCAAACCCATGACCCTCACCTAAATTTCTAATGCATTAAATGTAACATTTATATGAAACAATGACTAATGTACCTCATGTGTGATAGAACACCATCATCGGATAAACCATGTTGATCAAGTGAATGAGGTGAGAAATAATGAGGGGGGAGGCATCTAAGGGGTTGTTGTCCGTGGACAATGTTGATCATCATCATCGAGATCATTGTCTACAATGTGGATCATGAGACTTTATATCCTCTAGTTACCCCTAGGTGAGTGTGGGTAACATCTGGCTCTGACATGGGGACCTGTACTTAGGGTAGAACACAAATAGTAACCACTAACTCATTAGGACCAAGTATAATGGTGAAACATAAACTACTTGATTGTGAACATGCTACATAACTGCAACTAAGTCGTTTCTTGTAGAAAATTGTTTTTTTTTTAAATAATAATATGATCATCACCATCCCTACCTAAATTTAATACTACACTAACTCATTATGACTAAGGACATCAACAAAACATACACAAGCAAATCAAAGAAAAAAAATTACTTAACAATTAGCATGGAAATATTGCAAAGCAATAACCAATAGAGTAAAGAACTATTGTTAAAGCACAAGAAAGGATCAATCATTTTACAATTGACATTGCTTTAGGGAAAGAATCACAAATATGTAAACTTTTGACTCTGGAAGATTTTCATATTAACAATGTATTTAATTAGCAAAACCAGGAGGGTGAGACATTGTAAGTTTCAACCTATGTTTGGAAAAAGGAAGGACATAGTTTCATTCTTCACGGAAATTTAGTAAATCGTTACAAGAAGGAGAATAAGTATGTTGGTAGACAATATGGCTAATATCAATTGTGTATGATCACAAAAAAATAAACTTAATAGCCTTTAAAGATTAGACTAAAGATTCAGATTGAGCTACTGGGAGGAGTGCAAAATAGTAATGATGAATTATGGAATTTTTGAAAATAAGAGATAATCAAAATATCATGGATGACCATGTCACTTTATTGTGTTATATGACCTTTAATTATTAGACAAGATCTATATTGGGCTTCTAAGAGTGAAAAATAGTAATGATGAATTGTTGTTTGTTTTAAAGCAAGGGATAATCAAAATATCATTGAGGACCATGTCAAAATTTTGCATTATAATGATAGAAGTACCGTATTTGCACAAAAAAAAATTCCAAAAAGTTTTCACATAAAAAGAGCATAAAAACATCTACCTAAATTACATCACAAATCATGAAAATCCAAGTCATCATAACAAGCCATAAGGCTATACACTCCCTAAATTACCAAATTTTACAAAATGAAACCCAAATAACAAACAACACATTTGTTTAAATTGAAATTTAGTTTTACAATGTCTTTAAGAAACTTTGATTCAAAGTTCAAACTACCAATTTGAGAAACTTGTACTTCCTAAGGAAAGCTTGATAGGAAAAACAAACGTCCAAATTTGAAATAGCATGACATGTGATTATAGATACTAACATTATATTGATAGGAAATTTATGATGGCATTGATAGAATGTCTATCCACAATCCAAACCTATTTTACCAAAAACAAGATAGAACAAGAAACAATGTTACATGGTTAACCAAACATACTTGAATGAAGATATTGCAGCATGTGACCAAGGGAAACTAAAAAAGGAATGGAGTGTTTCCAAAAAAACATGAGTTGGCGTGTGTCCAAGAGTGTGCATACACAAACTCGAGATGGAATAATAGAAAATTGTCAAACCCTGACTAGGAATATAAGGAAACACACTACCTTTGAGATGGTAAGGTAGGAAGAGTGTGCAGACAACATTGAAGGCTACATTGAAGGAAGGAAAGTGAAGAGGGTTGCTCAACAGGTAGGTAAGACATGACGTTTGTAGTGATCAAAGGAAAACATTGCCCCAATGGTTGTCTAACCGAGATCAACGACCATCAATATTCCAGAAAGAAAATCTGAAGATTGAATTCTATAAGAGGGAACACCTTACAATGTAAAAACACTTATATTAATCCATTCAACTTGACCATAACAATTATACAAGATTGAAAATGTATTGTCACCAATAAATTTATTAATGAAATCCATTACGCTAAATAGATTTAATAACTCATCCAAAAATTGTTCAAGTTTAGTAAATCTTAAATATATTTAAGAATAATGACACATTCAAAAGTAATTTAAAGTAGTTATAATATTAAAAAAAAGAATGTTTTTTTTTTCTTCCCTAAAACAATAATTTTTTTACAATATTCAGAATTATTAATTTAGTCTTTGTTGATACAATCACAAAATATCAACATACACTAACATCATTTTGTGTAAACAAAATTTGGCCATCTAAAATAACATGTTTGTGTAAACAGAACTTAGCCACCTAAAATAACATGTTGATGGTTTGTAAAGTTCCACCCCTATCATTTCCTTTGGGCTAACATGTTTCCTTGTGTAGGAGGAAGATGAACTCTTATCCAATCAAAAGCAATTTTGAGTCATTCTTCGGGATCAAAAGCAATTTCATAAGATAATATTCACAGGAAAACCAATGTCTCGTATGGTCATTATTGAGGCTACTTCCAGTGGAATCATGTGCTTTTAAAAATCATCCAACTCTAATTCCATACATGAAATCAAATACTACCTAAAACTTTTATTACACTTGTGAGTATATTTAATTATCCACTTTAATGTGATTTTTAAAATTTTAATAATATAAAATTAATCCATAGATAATATTATTTTCATAGGCGTAGATAACAAGAAGGAGGACCCCCTAGGCAAGAGGTTAAATTGCAACCATGGATAATATCTGGTCTTATGAATGGGATTAAGGTTAGATGCTACTTGAAAGCACATTACATTAGTGTTATATCCTTAGCGACAACACTACAAGACATTAACTCTCTTGCAAATATTGTCTAGGCTGAAATCGTTTTTTGTGTCCTAAAATAAGACTTACAACTGTTTCTGATTAGCTAAGAACTTATCTAAGGGACACTCTCTCCATGCCCTTAGAAGACCCCATCCGAGAAAAGATAATAAGAAAAATATGTTCTTTAGGTAATGATCGATTCCCCTTCTCCGATTTGATTTATGAAAGCAACATGTGTATTAAGATGTCATTGCACTTTCCTCTGGCCATTCTTTCGCCATGCAAAGGATTTTGATCATATGTCCATGATAGGGAGTGATGATAGGGTGCATTTAACACCTTGGTAAATATTGAAGTGGACTAATGTTAACTTGTTTCATACATTGAGAGAATGATTGGATCCATCACATTTGTTTCATTTCAGATTTCGATTTCTCTTGGTGCATCAAAGACTTTTCTCAAAATGACGAAGACATGTAGGAGAGTCCAACCTTGAATTATAATACCATCTTTGGTCAGAAATGTTAACCAAGTTGGAATGACAACTCTGTAAACTCTGTGGTTGGAATGATAACTTTGTGGTTTGGGGTGGTAACATGGACAAATTTTTCTAATATGGTATCTTAAACCTTCCCCCCGGAAATAGAAGTTGCCTTGCTATTCAATTTTGAATCAAAGGTAACTTTCCAATACATATAGGCTCGAAGCCATTACAACATACTCATTATGTGTAATGTCCATTTCCAAATAGGAGCTCCAGAGAGGAGGCTTAATGGTCTAAACCGCCCCGTTAGACTACAACCAAGGCCAAAGAGGGGTAAACATGGTTACTAGAGGTCACTCCAATCACAGGTGTTATATTCGGAAAGTGGCATTGAGCTAAAAAGGGTTAAAAGCGCTTTTAAGTCATTATGAGCTAAAAATAGAAGTCAACAGTGAATTAGGGTTTCAACATTGATTTAGGGTTTTAAAAGTCAACAGTGAATTAGGGTTTCAACATGATTTAGGGTTTTGGAAAGCTATAAAGAAAGGGTCAGCGACCTAATTCATCATTATGTAGATTATGACTTGTCATTGAGGAGGAGAGGCACATCTTAGGAGAGATAGTTCAGTGGATTCTAGGAGGAAGACACTAGTTGGCTGATTTTGGTGTTTTGAGACACACCCTAGTCACTGGGGAGGTCATTCAGGTCTACCATCACTCTTCAATAGTAGTTACATAGTGTTCAACGGCAGGGGCGCATTCATCTAGAGTGAGGGCGCAAATTCTGAGAGGGTTTTGAGTCGACTTATCCCATCCAGGGAGAATTCTGAGATTTCCCTCCGACCCATTTGAGAGGAAGGCAAGGGGCATCTTTTGCCTAGTTCCTCATCATATTTCGATGGAGGAATCGATTGGGGTGCATTTTCCAAACTTGGACGTGCGACACTTTTGGCGGATACATTTGTGGTTCCAAAGCGAGCATCGGGCCATATTCAGGGAAACCCTTCCGACCCATTTCCTAGTAGACCAAGGCGGTCATTTTGAGACACATCTCATCCGATTTTGATGGTGGAATCACTAGGGGACAATTTTCCAGAGAAAGAGGGGCGCATTCCCCCAGGGGTATCCATCTGGGGTCCAAACTCACCAGCATAAGGGTCCGACAGTTACTAGCACTGAGGACTAGAGCAGGGCGCATCATTTGGGACAGTTTCCAAGCCATTTAGAGAAGTATAGCTCCCAGGGAAAAATTTCTAGACTTCCAGCAGTTATCGTCAGAGTTGCCATAGTCCCAGTGCATCCATTGATTCTACAGTGCTCCCATATTCTGGGTATTATCTTTTAGTTGCTTATTTGTATTTCAACTAAGATCCTTTGTTTATTGATCTAGTCAAGTATTGTCAGTTTATTCAGCCACATTCGATCATTTTGTAATCCATAGATATATCATAATACAAATTTTGCAGTCCTTTGTCGCATTTATTATTTGTATGATCATTTACATTCTGTAAACCATTGATCCTACATACATTAGTAGTGTTTCCTAGACTAGCCAAGTTAGGAACATTACAGTGGTATCAGAGCTTTAGTCCTGCCAGCCTGTGACTAAAGACAATGAGTGCAGTAGAAGACCCAGAGGGTCGTGAACACGTAGGTGACGAATATATCACTTACAGCAGGCATAGGCCTGATTTTCCCCCTTTTCCTCCTAGCTCAGAGGAAGAGGAAGAGGCACACAGAGAATCAGAGATAAGGGCATAGCGTGAGGCTTAGCGCGAGGCAGAGAGGATGCTAAGCGACAAATATGAGTGACCAGAGAGCAGTGGAAAGGCCCTCGTAGATCCAGAGACAACTTTCATGCAAGTTATCAATGATATGTTAGCTAGTCAACGAACCATGTCTCATTCCTTGGTATAGGTGGTTGATAGATTGGCTAGAGTGGGCACCCCAAACACACAAGTCCCGCATGCAACACAGAGGAACGCAGGAGCAAGCAGTAGACCCTAGTCACCCTCTCGCACATACACCTCTGCGAGTAGGATTCCCAGACCCTTGTTTCCCAGTTTCCAGAGGGCACCCCCGGTAGCAGTACCACCACCGATATCACAAAGGCCACCCACTCATGCAGATGACATTGTAGAGTATAGGAGGGAGTGCACAACATTGGGTTGTGACTTCCATCAGGACATGAACTTAGTCGAGTATTGTGGACTCAGACTCAGGAACCGCCCCAGAGAGCTATAGAGGGGAGGACCACAACAACATCAGGGGCATAACCTCATTTTCATCTGAAAATTTGGGAAACTCACCATCCCTTCTTTCGATGGATCGTCCAAATACACCGCCAGATCTTGGGTACAAAAGCTAGACATGTATGAAAATCTCAACCAGATGACCGAGACAAAGGCCATCAGTTTCACGACCTTACACTTGGACGGTGAGGCACACGGTGACATTGGGTCATAGTCGCATCACCTCCTATAGGGAGTTTACAAATAGGCTCATGGATAGGTTTGATAGGAAGGATCTCGAGACACACTTCAGGGATCTATCCCAATTGAGACAAACTGGCACAACATAGGCGTTCATCACAGAGTTTTAGCGGGTAGCCATGGCAGTGACAGATATATTAGAGCCCAGGATGATCATGGTATTCACAAAAGGACTCACTGAGCCTTTTAGAGGACGGGTGAAGGAATATAGTCCTCCCACTTTACAGGATTCCATCCTTCGCACTCGAGATTTGGCAGACTCAGTGCCAAATGCTAAAACTTTCTCCAAACCATTTGTGCCCCAGAGGGATCGAGACATGAAGCCATTCTAGAGAGAATGGAAGGGCAAGGAGAATTTGGATGATGAGACTAGGCGAGACCTTATGAGGAAGAAGCTTTGATTTAGTTGCAGAGATCCTTGGGTCCTAGGCCACATGTGCATGGGAAAGGGAGAGATTCATTAAATTGAGGTAGAAGCAGACAACGTGGACAGTGAGGAGGAGGAGGAGGACAATGGATTCACTAGTTTAGAGGAGGAGTCAACACCAGTAGAGGAGCAACCTCCCTGTAGACCACCGACACCGGCAGGAGCCCATCCTCCAGTAGTCCCACAACCGCCAGAGTAGGCTAATAAAAGGAAACCAACAAAGGGAGGAGTCATAGAAACCCTTTCTGGTGTTCCCAGGTATGATACCCTCCATATCATAGGGATTATTTAGGGGCAACAAGAAATTGCCTTGATAGATGGTGGGGCCACCCACAACTTCATCGATGCTTCACTAGTATCGAGACGAGCACTTTAGACAGAGGAGTTTGAGGGGTTTGATGTTGCGGTAGTATATGGCCACACAATGGAGTGTCTAGACAGAGTTCCAAACTTAGAGATGAAGTTAGGAAACTACACAGTGAGAGACACATTTTATGTGGTTGACCTATCGGACATACATGTGGTGTTAGCAGTTCAGTGGATGATTACCTTGGGAAAAATCACTACCAACTACCAAACCTTGGAAATGGGATTTAGAGATCAGGATGGGAAGAAGGTTGTTCTAAGAGGTATGTTGATAGGAGAGCCCAGGACAGTTTCATCCAAGAGGATGGAGAGGATATTCAGACATGGGGAGGTAGCATATGCCGCAGAATGCTTGATCACTACTCAGAAGGATTCAGAAGGTCGAGAACAATACCATACAGAGATCAAGAATTTATTGGGACGAGATCAACAGGTCTTTGAGGCAATTCCACCAGGGAGACCACCTGACAGAGGATTTGAGCACACCATTGAGTTGGAGGAGGGGGCCAAACCTATGATCACCCTCCCCTATCGTCGTCCTAGGAGGTTCAAGGATGAGATAGAGAAGGCAATCAAGGAATTGCTGGCAATGGGACATAACAGACCGAGCAACAACCCATTTGATTCTTTAGTTGTCTTAGTTCTGAATAAGGATTGCACCATGAGGATGTGCATTGATTACCGAGCCTTGAACAAGAAAACCATCAAGAATTGGTACCCTATCCCACGCATTGACGAGTTGATGGATGAACTGCATGGGGTAGTTTTCTTCTAAAAAATTGATCTACACTCTAGATATCATCAGATCAGCATCCGACAGTAGGACATAGAGAAGACGACATTTCAATGTCATTTTGGACACTTTGAGTTCCTGGTTATTCCATTTGGGCTAACCAATGCACCCACTACATTCCAGTCTTGCATGAACCATATATTCAGGGATCAGTTAAGGAAATCAGTCTTGGTTTTCTTCGACGACATATTTATCTATAGCCTGTCATGACAAGAGCATATGAGGCACCTAGATGAGGTATTGATCATCATGGAGGCACAATAATTATATGCCAAAGAGTCCAAGTGCGAGTTTGGTATGACAAAGTTGCTTTACTTAGGCCACATCATCAGTGCATAGGGGGTACAGGTGCACCAAGAGAATATCAGGGCCATTATGGATTGGTCGATTCCCAGGAACGTGACATAATTGAGGAGATTCTTCGGGTTGTGCAACTATTACAGGCGGTTCATCCGATGTTTTTCTCATCTTGGAGCACTACTGACAGATCTTACCAAGCATGGGGCTTTCATATGGACCGAGAAATCATAGGAAGCCTTTTATCACATGAAGGAAGTCCTAGGCACTTGTCTAGTGTTGGCACTACCAGACTTCACCTTGCCATTTGTACTAGAGTGTGATGCATCCGGCGAAGGGATCGATGTAGTTTTGATGCAAGGAGGACACCCCATTGTATTCGAGAGCCAGAATATTAGTCAACCTGAGAGGTTGTACTCCATTTATGACAAGGAAATGTTGGCAATCATGCATGCCTTGACCAAGTTTAGAAAATATTTGGTGGGCAACAAATTTGTGGTCAAGACCGATCACAACATTTTGAAGTATTTCCTTGAGCAGAAGGACCTCAGTGAGCGCCAACAGAAATGGGTGACAAAGGTACATGCATTCGACTTTGACATAGAGTATGTTAAGGGGAAGAAGAGAATTGTGGTCGATGCACTATAGAGGAGACCTGCAACATGTAATTTGATGGAGATTTCAACAAATTGGAAATCCCACTTGTTAGTGGAATATTCCAAGAACAAGTTCACTTGTGAGGTGATGGATGGGTAGATACAAGATGACTGGTATAGGGTTATTGACGATGTCATATTTTACAAGGATAGAGTCTACTTGGTTCCAGATTCATGGCTCAAGAAGAAGATCCTCACCACAGTTCATGATTCACCTCTAGTAGGCCATCAGGGTTTTTTCAAAACCTATAGACATATCAGAGAGAGGTTCTCATGGAAGGGCCTCAAACAGGACGTTATGAGACACGTCAGTGAGTGTGTGACTTTCTAGCAGAACAAGTCAGAGCATGCTCTTCCAGCAGGGCTACTCCGGCCACTCCCCATTCTAGAGCATAAATGGGAGAGTATATCTATGGACTTCATCACAGGTCTACCCAAGGTCTAGTGTAAGGATTGTATCTATGTAGTGGTCGACATATTGACCAAGTTTTCTCACTTCTATGCCATACTGACAGAGTACAACGCAGTTCAGATAGCCGATATTTTCTTCAGGGAGGTCTTCAGACTTCATGGGTTGCCGAAGAACATAGTCAGTGACAGGGACAGTTGGTTCATAGGGACATTTTGGAGAGAGTTTTTTCGATTGGTGGGGACAAAGTTGACACCTAGCACCAACTATCACCCTTAGACAGATGGGCAGACCGAGATTGTCAACAAGTGGGTTGAAGGGTGTTTGAAGAACTATGTAGGAGGACAAAAAAGAATGTGGGTAAAGTGGTTACATTTAGGAGAACATTGCTACAACACCACCTTCGACATGTCCATTGGTATGACACCCTTCTGAGCATTGTACGGATATGCTGCTCCCACTTTGGTAGACTTGGTCTTCGGGGAGAGAAGAGCTCCCAAGGCCAAGGATTGGATCATAGAGAGTCAGAAGATTCGCAAGTTGTTGAAAGAGAACCTACAGACGACGCAAAACCGACAGAAGATAAGTGCGGACAGGAACAGGATAGTGCACAGCTTTGAGGTTGGAGATTTGATTTTCTTGAGACTCCAACCCTACAGACAGTCATCTTTGAAGAAGAGTGGGGCCGAGAATCTCAAGCCCAGATTTTATGGTCTTTACGGGATCATGCACCAAGTAGGCGAGGTTTCTTACGTGCTAGAGGTTCCAGAGGGGAGAAAGATTCATAATGTGTTCCACGTGTCTTGCCTAAAAAAGGCAGTGGGACAATTCATTAGCACATCAGAGGAGCTTCCCCCATTGGATGATGAGCGACAGTTGGAGTTATTTATGGAGAAGGTTTTGGAGTTTCGAGAGCGAAAATTAAGGAGAAGGGTCATCAGAGAGTGTTTGATCAGATGGAGAGGGATTCCAATAGAGGACGCTACTTGGGAGAGCGAGTAGGTGTTGCAACACCCTAGACTGGTATTGCTTGAGGACAATCAATTTCAGGAAGGTTGGACTGTAATGTCCCTTTCCAAATAGGAGCTCCAGAGAGGAGGCTTAATGGTCTAAACCGTCCCATTAGACTATAGCCAGGGCCAAAGAGGGGTAAACAGGGTTACGAGAGGTCACTCCAGTCACAGGTGTTATATTCAGAAAGTGACATTGAGCTAAAAAGGGTTAAAATCCCTTTTAAGTCATTATGAGCTAAAAATAGAAGTCAACAGTGAATTAGG